>VYZM01020064.1:285279-348731 GCA_013398915.1 Dromas ardeola
CTGAAAGCTTCAGAATAGATAATATTAAACTATTTGACAAGTGTTCCTTCTAGGGGACTTACAATTGCATTTGTCTTAATTATTAATGTAAAAGCCCTACAGAAGTAGAATACATCTTTTATTAAGACTAACTATAAGGGATCTGGGAATTCTTTAGCAGTTTCATATTAAATTCAGAAAGGAAATAATGACCTGAAAATAATTTTAAAGAAAAATCTACATTTCCTCTATCACCAGAACTGATTGTGTCTTTCTGTGTAATGCAAAGAGGTTTATGTCTGTAATAAAGAGACAGATATCCAGGGGTTGTAGATGAAAAAGAAGCTGTACACAACCCAGCACTAAACTACAGGTTTAGTCATTATTGCCAATAATAGTTCAGTGTACCCCATAAACAGTCAACTGCATTTTCTTGTTACGTATTTAGGGAGAGAAAATTGTTTTAACACAATGGAAAGGACTATGCTCAGGAAATGCAAAATATTTTCCAGCAGCACTGTTCACAAGATTCCACTGTGCCTCCTGTGTTTTTCAGATTTTTATCCTTTAGAGCATCAACACTGCAGAACAGTAGAACTTCACAGTTTCTTCAATCCTTAAGTGTCTTCGGTGTTAAGACAGTCACCCCAGATTCCTACTGTGCAGGTAGAAAATTAGATACTTAAGAAATCAGCTGTTACAAAGAGTGGTTATGTGGGGCAAGAGAAAAAGCCCATGCAGAGCAACCGTGAGATAAGATGAGACAGGACTCATGCCTGCATACTGAAACATTTTAATTTGTGACAGAAAGTATTTCCTCAGAAAATGCTTTGCAGATTCATATGCTGAAATCTTTTGTAAGTGGTAGACACAAAAGAATCATGGAACAGCTGAAAGTTATCCAATTCACAGCATAACACAAGTTCAATCTAGCTAAAAAGTGTTAACCACTATGTTTAGGAGACTATCCCTAAGAACTTTGAATTAAGTAATAGTTGACTTTCCTTAAAAAATTTTATTAACAACTATTTAGGCTAGTGCCTATTTCAGTCTCTTGGTGAGAGTGGAGTATGCCTTTCAAAAGAGTGACTAAGGTGGTTTATAATTCTGCAGGTTTACTTAAATTGTTTTCTAGGATAAGATTAATTTCTTGCAGAATTTATTCTAGCGAATGACTGCCATATGCCAATTTGCGTATCTGTTACCATATCAGTGAGAGTTTTTGAGAAGCTGAAGAAAGAGAGAAAAAAGCAAAGCTAACACAGACCCATTGGATTTTGTAATCATGTACTTTCAGCTTTTCAAGGAGAAACTGCTCATCATGTGCTGTCGTAGCCTAAGGCCAAAATTCACAAACCCAGATGCATAAAGTTAAGCTGCTAAATCTATATTTACTCTCCTACACAAAATCAGTTTCATTTTCACCCTCACATTCCAGCCTTAAAAGGTCGTTTACTGCTTTTTTAAATTCAGACTTTTTCAGGGTGGATTCACAATTTACGGTAATTAGCATATCTTCATTAATGTAAGTGAGGCTATGCTAAATTTCAGTCCTGAGAACAGGTTATTCAATATACATTTAAGATTAGATTCATCCAATCAAAATATATCTTAACCTTATGAAAAAGTGGCATTTTATTTTTCAGGCTTTTTAGGTATTTGTTTTCAGTGGAATGCACCTTTGGGTCAGGTGCTACTTCTCTTTCAGCAAATGCACACTAGTTCAAATGAACAGTTGGCTAGTTTGCAAATTGTATAAATGTACATGAAGCCCCATTTGTACAAAACCAGTCTCTTCATGAATACATGAGTAGCAAGCACACCAGGAAAGGAGGATAAGGGTGTACCTTGATGTTACAGTTCTGCCACATATGTTATATTAGTACTGATAAAAATAACAAGCGTTTTCTTCCCCCATCACAAAAAAAATCAAAACTGGAGTCAAGAGTCACAATGGTAAAACTTGTTGCAAAGACAGACATGACGTGAGGACTTGTTTTCCAGCTTGGTACAAAGTGACAAAGAAGTCTCACAGAGAAGTTGAAATTATATTGTCATTAGTCTAGTGCAAGTTTTTTATAGATAAACACATGTGAATATATCATTTTAATCTTGTATGCCTGTAGAAGTGTTCCCCTTCATTATTATTCTCTGATAATTTTTCCACTAGAATTACCAATTTTGGAGTTAGAGCGATCTGTTCTTGATGAGTTTGAAAATCTGGAATTCACATCTGAACTTAATCCATGTTATACAAAATGTAGGGAAATGTAACACAGTGTTACATGTCAAAGGGATTTGCTCATTGGTAGTGAATTAACATAGCTTCATCACACTAAACTCTTCCTGTTTGCTGTATACAATACGTGTTGACTCCTTGAGCTGCTTTGTGACTACAGATAGGTTGCACATGGCATTTTTCAAGCATACAAGTCACAACTCAGAAATGGACCTTTTCTGCTATAAATAGATTTCAGGTAAAACCTCATTTAGCATCCTGACCCTCCTGCATTCAAGCACTTAAAGGAATCACGGAATCACAGAATCTTCAGAGTTGGAAGGGACCTCTGGAGATCATCTAGTCCAACTCCCCTGCTAAAGCAGGATTGCCTAGAGCACATTACTCAGGACTGCATCCAGACGGGCCTTGAAAGTCTCCTGAGAAGGGGACTCCACAACCTCACCGGGCAGCCTGTTCCAGTGCTTTGAGGACCTTTGAGAGTCTTTGCAGACAGGTGCTACACATCAGCAATATGCAAGGGTGTTTGGACCGTGCACTGCTCCAAGAATAGCCATGGTTATGGGATAAGTTATTCATTTCCTAAGGTCTCTAGGAGTGAAAGTGCTTGTTTACTTGGATGATATCTTGATTGCTTCAGAGTCATAAGTGTACCTAAATCTGCCTGTTTCTGCCACAGTCCATCTGCTTAGGGCCCTAAGGACTTTATTAAGTTTAGAAAAATCTATATGACCCCTTCGTCTAGCTCTGGCCTGCTGGGATTCACAGTGGATGCGTGAATGTTCACTTCTCAAAGAGGAAAGCCATTAGCAGTGCATGCTGTTCCGCTGCTTCTTTCACCGAGGTTGTTTCCATATTTAGGAAAGCTCGTGGGGTTGCCAGTAGCCTTGCTCCCTTCTGCTGTTATGACCCTACTTGTTTTAAGAGTTGAAAGGCAAGAGGAGAACAGCAAGAAAGCAACTCTGCTCTCTTGTCACAGGCATCTTTAACAGAAGAGAGGTACATCCGTCATTGTCTTGCACGCCCCAGAGATCCTGTGTCAAAGGTTCAGGTCGCAAAATTTACATTTCTTACCAAGCAGATTTTGCAGCTTTGTAGGGCGACATTGCCCCAGCTCATGAGAAAGGTGGTGGTTTCCCACGAGTGACCCATCTACATTGCCACATAAATGTCTCAGAAGTAGTGTGCATGCTTAGTCGTACTAACTGGAGTTACAGCTAACACCTATTTAAGCGTTGTTGCTCTCCCCTGTTCCTGTAACATGTGAGACGAGATACGCTGAACTGAGGGAGGCACCTGCCGCTACCGCTGAGTGACAGTGTCTGAACACCGAGAAACTGAGTACCTCAAACAGCAGGGCTGGTACCGTATCTTTGTCTTTGGGGATTAAAGGCTAATCCCTTCCTGAAGATCAGGCTGGAATTGGCGCTGTGTGCTTGTTTCTTTCTCTCTCTTCAGTTCATTGGGAAAACTAATATGGAGTTACAGCTAAGACCGGACATATTCTAGTGTACAAACTAGTTAATGGGGAGCATACCCTTTGTAATTACATTTTCCTTATTTCCAAGTATTATTAAAGCACAAGCATGTATTAGCTTCTAAATAACAAAAGCTATGCATTTGCAATAAGAAATTAAATTGTGAATCTTGCATAATCAAGGAAGGCAATGTTATGTGTAAGTAACACGGATAGTGCTCATTTAAATCCACAATAATTGTAATATTAAACTGAATGGAATCCTTATCTGAAATCCTTAAAGAAAAAAAAAAGAAGAAGGAAAAAAAAAAAAAAGAAAGAAAAAAGCCCCAGCTTTATGAGAGGCAGGAGTCACTGTAAGGTTAGACACACCACAAAGGGTATTAAGAATGATCCCATTGAATATAACTGGGGAAACTAAATTCATTGAAAATGCAGCGTGTCTCTGTGATTCACAGTTCTGGTAGGCTTATTTCTGGGCTGAAGGTGAGAGCGTGTAAGAGCAGTGAAGGCACAGTGATGCGGGGCCACTGAAGGGTTTGCTATCCAGCATCTGTCTCATGCCAAAGTGCTTCCTGCTGTGCCATTGCCACTACTGCCAGCTTTCTGGCCAGGTTAATTCTAGCTCTATTATGCCCACATGCTTATGTCAGCTTATTTGCAAGGTCTAGCCTGTGTACAAGCGTTTAGTCTAATGGCACAGCATACAGCCACTTATCACACTGAAATACCATGCTTCAGCAAAAGCGAAGTACCTGATCATCTCCTTGCTTTCAGCCCATGGCAAACCTGAGATTAAAAAGTGCAAGCTGAACTCCAAGTGGTCTTTATTACAGAAGATCTTTATTTCTTGGCAGTTTAACAGGTGTAGTAAATGCCTGAATGCATGCTCAATGGATGCCTAGAAACATGCAGCATCTCTGACATAATTACACAGTTTCCTGTAAAAGCAGAAAGATTTTACATGTTTCTATACAATTGTATTGCAGTACTGTATTTTGCAGTATTGCTGTATTAGAAATGCCCAGTTGGGGCTAGCATTTTTTTAAGACCGAAAAATGTTTATAGGTTGTGGAGTTCTGGTAATCAGAATGCTTGCTATGGGAAAAAGAGGTTGTAATTTTCTGGTGATGGCCAACTGTTCTTAAATGGTAAAAACATATTGCCTGACATCATACAGCAGTTGAAGAACTTAAATTAACAGGACTTTTTTCCAGAGCAAAAAACGCTATATAGGGTCCCACCTGAATAGATGGTTTAGATCATTAACTTAAATATCACAAGGAGAGTAAGCTTCATAAACTGGTACAATAACAATCATTCACCAAGTAATGTTCCCCACTCATAAGTAAGTGCATGTAGCATATAAAGGGAGGATCCTATCCTGTTGAACAAGCACTGGCAACAGAGCTGTTAATCTGGAGAGGGCTCTGTGGACCACAGTGACTTTTTTTTGGTTCCCATAAATCTGTAGGGCCATAACAGTGACAGATCTTTTCAAATATATGGAGTTTTTCACTGGGGATGGCATTTTTCCCTCTCTCTTCTATCATGAGAGGTTGTAATAGCCTTTTATCATCTGGTGTAATAACAGTATCAGCAGAACCAAAACTCATCAATATTTGCCAATGCCTTTTCCTCCTGCATCACCGCTTCAGGTTTCTTATTTGTATACGGGTCTCCAGTTGGAGAATTGCTTTGTTTAGTTATACTGCAGAGTTACATGATTTTTTTGAGATGTTGTATTAAGCAAGACTTTTTGATACTCAGATGAACTGCAAGAGAGATCAGAGAGCAGCTCTAGTAGCCCAGCTTCCAGACTTGAATTTCTTGTCCCATGAATTGCCTTGGACTACAGCAGGAACAATTTCACGCACCAGTCACAATACAAACACCTCAGTTCTTTCAAAAGATACCAGTTCCAGGAAGCAATGCCTCCCTTTCTGTTTTTCCTAAGTGTCCCAATTTAAAAGGAACACATAGACAATTAAGTGCCAGTGCATGAAGGTGATTTATTAAACCTGTTTACCATACAGCAAACCACATAAATGTACCCTCAGGACTAAGATTCAGGTTGTTTTTATCTGGTGTGTAACCAGCAAACTGGTCACAAAATAGTGCCTATTCACAGTAAAATGCCTTGAATTTTGCTAGAAAAATCTTGAAAATGTGTATTCTTAGCTAGAAGCATGGTCATGTGGTAATTTAAGTGAAGGATGTGGCACTAGTCTCCCGTGCTGGATGGTTTACAACCTAAATAGCCTTCAGATACATATATCCTTAATTTTAAGATGAAGCCAATGGAGTGCCTATGTGTATAAATATTTTTTGAAATTAGAAAAAGAAATGGTGTAATTATATATTTCTTGGAGACTTGTTTTCGGTGGATTGGGAAAAAAGTAATCTTCTTCTTTATTGCCCACTGGTGTTGTATTGGGGAACCATATGCAATTATCTGTCCCGCCTGGGACCTGGACAGACATTCCTTGTCATATAAGCTGCAAAGATGGTTCAGGAGAAGACAGGCTCCTGTAGCTTATCCTGAAGCAAGGGATGGGACAGCAGCCCCTACAACTCTTTGGAAGTAGACCCTCAACAGCTGGTGAAGGAGCTGTCTGGCCTGATTTCATTACAGCAAAGAAATAGTCCCAGAAGGGACTTGGATTTGGTAGAAAAAAATCAATGGAGAGAATGTGTGAGCCACCTTCTGTGCAAGCAGAGGCAGCAGAGTCCACGTATGTTTTTAAAACATCACACATGCATGGAGAACCCATCTATCAACACTTCACCAAGGTGGATCAGCACTTCAGCAAAAGCTCCCTCACTCAGCTTTTACTGGCACGCAAATCAGAAAAACTGCAGCAGCTCACAGCAAATGCGGATCCAACCCATGGCCTTTGCCTGAGGATTTTCTTGGGATTTGATCTGTCAGATGTCCTGCTTCACGCTCAGGACTCCCTGTTACTGTGCTGTTACCCCACAACCAAATCATGCACCGCTTGATTTGAAGTCCCTGGCTTCTCTTTATCTCCACAGTCCTAGTATAATTTTTTTCTTTCCTCACCAAATCTGGCTATTGGGGTTGCAGCATCAGGGGAAGGCCAGAGAATGAGGCATATGGACCTCATGTTTTTTGGGAAAATGCAGGAAGTCCCATATCATTGACCACTCCACCATTGTACAAGAAGATGAATGGAGATATGGAGGAGAGGTAAACTGCTTCTCTATCCTGTAGCCAACCCAAAGCAGACATTTGGATTGTTAAGTTAAAGAGGGCTTAATAAGTTTTTGCCAACAGTGCCTTCTATCATGAAGCTTCCTTTTAGTGCATGAAATATACACCCAGTGCTCAATAAAAGCTGTCCATGTACTCTGTTAATCCAATAGCCATGTAGGATCATTAAGCCAAGGCACTCCAAATCTTTATGACCTTCTAATTTTGAAAGAATTGCTGAACATATGCTCAATTCATGAATTTTTTACCATTAGTAAAAAATTATTATCATTTTTTACCCTTTACATTAGTACCTCAGTAATTTTTCTACAAAATGGGGACACATGAGTTACATTTCTTTCTTTCTATGGCTTTTATAAAAATGGACCAAAAAAATTTTCAATAATAACTGAGAGGAGACAATGAAGAAGAGTGACCTCTTGGTCTCAGTGCATGGTCCTGTAGGTCAGGTTACACTGAATTTTTATGGTTGTGTCAGCTTCATATACCCTACAAAAATACAATTTTATAAAAGAAATGTTGACAGCACCTTAACACTAGTGGCAGTAACAAGGTGCTACAATTTTCTTTGCTTTACTTTGCATCAGTAATTCTCTTTATTGTGTGCTTGAAATGCAGGTTTCTCATCTCTGTGTTGCACCAAGACCTGGTGGCTCTCAGCAGAGTGGCACCATCACTGGTCAAGATGCACCAGAGCAGTGCCTTCTGCAGCTGCCATGCATTGGCCTGACCCATAAAATAAGGTTTTCTGCCTAGCCTTTGCCCCTCCTACCCCCCTCAGATTTCAGGGCATGCCCTGCTCACCCATGGGCATATGCACTGTGCCCATGGTGCAGCAGGCTGAGATTTGGACAGCTGAAGGAAGAGCTAAGCATTTAGGGGAAGGCACGGCTTCATTTCCTGCATAAGAGCATTAGTAGGATTTTGGGAGAAGGGATGAAGTCTTGTCTCCACGCCTTTTTCATGTGTTTGCCTATCTACAGCATCTCTTCAGAGCGGCTGGGTCTCTTTCTCTTGCTGTTTCCTATCTTTGCATGCTTGTCTTTTCCCATTCTTCCCTTTTACACTCTTGGGCTGGTTTGGGGATTTTTTGTATTTCATGCACCCATTTATTTCATACTCTCCTGGCGACTGCCGACTGCCTCAGTGTGCTCATTTTTCCTCTTCTGCCCTTGAGAGCTCTCCTCTTGAGAGCTTCAAAAATAAAGTGTAGGGTCAGGTCTGCATCTTCACTCCACGCTTCTTTTTTTTGGTTCCTGTGATCTTCACACTGAGCAAGTGGGCTATGCATTGTACTATGCAAACCCTAAGCTAGAACAGGGGGAGGAAAAGTTGAGTGTGAAGGCATTAGTACTTCTGGAGTCCTGCCTAAGAGACAAGGATGTGTGGAGGCAAGACTGCACTTTGTAAAGTCAAAGTACCTTTGCAGGCTTAATCTGTCTTTATAGTTAACTCTGATGTGTGATTTGTCGGCTGAAAGTGGCCTTATTTGCATTCTGGGGAATCAACCATGGGCACAAAAGCATATGGCTGGCTTCTGTGTACACTGTGTAGCATGCAAAATTCATCCAACACGAGGAGAGTTTTCCTGCATGCAGAAGGAATTCATTTCTGCAACAAACAGGAGGAAAACACTATAATGGACACATGCTTATCTGCAAAGAGGTCACAAATCTGAATGATATACTTAGGCTTCAGCTGGCCTACCAGCAAGTCCTTATTAATGAGGGATCTCCAAGGAAAACAGTTAAACCTCATACAGAGAATCCCTGCTGAATGTTTATGTGCAGGAGGTAGAATTTAGTTAAAGTAATATTGGCATTCTGCTTCAGCAGAGAATTTCAGGGTTTGGGGTTTTTTTTTTGGTTGTTATTTCCTGCATTGTTCCACAAAGCATAAATCTATTCAGCTTCCTTCTTATTTCATTATGACAAAGCCCCGGGCTTTCTTGAGCAATAGGTCAGTGAGGCTTGATACAGTTTCTCATATGAGCAGGAAGAATCTCAAGGCTTTCATGTACCTCCCTAAGGTAAATGTCTCCACAATGGTTTCAAGTGAGGGAACTAGTCATGGTTGTTGTTGTGGATTGTGCTCTTTGAACTGAGTATTCTTGATTTTCTTCCCAGCAATGATTCTCTTTAAAAAAAGAATTTTTCCTTTGCAGACAGAAATCTGCGCTGTGCTCACACACAAAAAAAGACTTGTTCCTCCCAGCATAAACTACTACAATCTGATGCAAACTGGCAGAATCACACCCACTCTGTTAGTAATTCTCTCACTCTCTTTCTTGTCCCCCTGCCCCGTTGCCCCAACCAGATTAAGGGGAAGGGGTGGGGAAAGTTTGCATTCACCTTGAAATTCTGCACCTGCAGTGTTTTCATGGGTTCCAGCCCAGGCAGACTGAGCACCCATCCTCCACACTGCATTCATAACAACTCTACAACACAAAGGGCCTGACCCCAAAGCACCACCTGAAATGATGCCCTACCCTATCACTCCTCTGGTACCCCTCGCAAGATGCTCCCATTGGTGTACACTGCTCACTCAGGAGGTCTGTCGTGATCCTCCTGCTGCTCCTGAGCACTCCCTAAATTTTTCTCTAAAGGCAGGTCTCTGAGATGAAGGAAGGTATACCAGTCGGCAGCCAATTTACTGAAAACTGTCTTTTCAGCTAAAAGAACTAGATCTGGAATAAATTGTGCTCCCACACTATAAAAACAAATTATCCTTTTAATCTCTTAAATGAATCCTGGGGTTAATTACTCAGTTAAAAAGAGCAGCCCAAGACTCCAGATGCTGTTACCCTCATGAAAATCCTGCATAAAAACTTTGCTCCTGAAGACTCAGGTGTCAACTTAAAGAATTTTATTGCTGATGAGTACAATCCGTCCTCATTGAAATGCATTAACCATGGAACAATAGAGGTCTTCATGTAACTGGCCTTTGCTATTTTTTAACAGACTAGCAAGTCAGCTTTGAGCTCCAGTTGGTGCTTGTAAAGTATTGGAAGGAAGAGAAGATACTTCCATTTATCATTAAAAATAATCTAGGCCAGTGGTCTCTGCCACGAGCTGCCTGTCTTCCCTGTCCCTAGCTACCGTTCCTAAGGTACAGAGGAAGCTACTCTCCTTTCTCAAATGTATATTTCTGCTTGCTGGCTTCCCAAGTGAGAAAGATAAATGAGATTTATTTACAGTACTGAAAGTTAGAGCCTTGACCCCTGCTACAAACTATTGGTTTTTTTCCTTGCAATTCAGGGGCAGGGACAAGATGCCTTGTAAGACACAGCCTTGTTTCCATTAAATGCAGAAGGAGAGGAATCTACATAGTTTTAGTGGTTGCAGTGAGTTAGGGAATAGCCTGGGTTTGGAGGTAGTAGGACCTAGCATGATTAAAAGGGCAAAATAATTTTACAGGGGACGACTGTACTGAGTTGTATTGCCCCTGGAAATCCCTTCACCACAGATGTGGAACCACGTGTCCGCAGCAGGAGGCGAGATGGGGAGTGAGCTGTTGCACTGGCTGGTCCCTCTGGAGCAGGGGGACAGCAGGGGACACAGGGAGGACAACAGAGCCTCAAAAAGAAGTGGAGCTGGCCCACACTGCTGAGATTTGTAGGAAAGAGTGTGTGTTTTTTGTGTGTGCTGTCCTGTCTTTTATAACTCGTCACCAAGCACCTCTGAACCAACTGACATGCAAGAGGTACAACTTCAGAAGGAAAATCAAGGTGGTATTTTGTTATCTTTGCATGCCCCAGCTCTGGGATTGTTTAACATTATTTAAGCTCTGACTAAAACAGAAGATACCCCAGAACTTTCTTGTGCCTGCTGGATGCTGGACCGTGGTCAGCTGAACAGGATGGGGACAGAGGACCTTTTCATATCATGGAGGCATTTCCCCAATTAACCCTCAGTACCAACATGTTTGTTCACCCTTCTGCTAAGGCTAGCTCTGGTATTATTTTAGTCAGTACACCCCCTGGCATGTTTCCAGTTCAGGAAAACAAAAAACAACCTCTACAGTAACATAACATTTCTATGGCAAAGCACGGAGTGGGGGCAGACTGAAATAAAACTATTAGAAATTTTGTGGGAGGGAATTCTTCTGGCAGCTCTGTTTTCTTCCAGATGCTTAGTTGCAGTGGCCAGAATCCACATGTACAAAATTTCCTATAGTGCTTTATTGCCTCATAGGGATTTTTTGGGGGGAGGGCAAAAAGTTATGTGACAGACAGTGTCTGGCAAGGGCATATTACAGTTTGCAAAGCCCTACCTGGCAGTGGTTTCAAAAGAAACCCTTCTTCTCTGCCACTTATAGAATAGGATATGTCTCCCCTTGGCATTTGCGTTTTCTGCAATGTTTTGGCTAAGAAATGGAGGAATTCCTTCAGCACAATATGAGTGCACCATTTTTCAACTCCTGTGACTTAGGTGTTTATTATTCATTAGGTTATTGTTTAATAGGGGTGGGTGAAGGATGAGGCCCTGAATCTTTAATTTCTTCATCTGGCTTTTTGATCCCTCATGGACTGAAACAGGTCTTACTTGGGCGCCTATTCCATTACTTCCAGTAAGTCTAGTCTTGCAGAGTGGATGCTCTGCCTCTTTCTTGGGCTTCCTAAGCCCCCAAGGTATTGAAGGCCATAGATCTTCACTGTGTTGCATAGTGGGTACATTAAAAAAAAAAAAAGCCAGTGGAAAAGCACTTTTGCTTCCATACATACATACTATTCAAAAATATATTTTGCAGTATCAGGTGGGAATATGGATATAAATGGGTCCATTCCGAGTTTTCCTATAACTGGACTGGAATACAAGCTTCAGCATTGCCACATGTTCCTATCTGTGACTCAGAAGTAAAACCAAGGAGTAAATATCTCATAGGTATGACAAGGATTATAAGTGTATGAAACTGGATAGCAATAGTACTTTTTTGTAGCTGGTATGACAACATTGAACTGTGAAATATATTGTTGTGAGTCTATAGCAGCTGATGAAGTAGGATTAAATCCTAAAGGAATATCACTATTCACTGATCACAGATCCCTTATTCAGTTGGGCGATAAGCACTAGCATGCTATTTTCTACAAATCTCTGCCAAGCCTCTGACCTCCCTGACAAAAACTTCTGGTCTTAATGGTGTTTATTGTGTTGGCCAGACTGCTAACACAACGTGACCAGCCAGGATAGCATATACAAGTTGGGGATGAGGGCCAGGGTAAAGGTATAAAAGAAAGGAATGAATTTTGCACCTTACAAAGTGAGTGTCCTACTGACCCAAATCTGTAGTCTGAACACATATCCCTCCAGAAAGAGACTTTGGGCAAAAGAAGATGTCTGAGTGAAATCTGTGACATCGGAAAACTCCACGTAAAGGAAAAGGGATAAACAGATAAGACAACATTGGAAGGGAAAGGGGAGGAGGGAACCTAGCACATACAAGTCGTGTTGCAAATGAGCTTGGGAATGACTCCAAAATGAAAGTAGAAACATTGCTTACTTGTCTGCAGTCTGAAAAATGCCCTGCTTGCTCACATGCCTCCAAGATTAGATGCTGACATGCTAAATTTTGTGCAAATCCTCTGATGCTTTTAAAAGTCAAACATTTTGTCTTTTATTTATTTGCCTAAAATGAGTATCTGTTATGAAATTATTGTTGTGCACTTGACATTTTAAACATATTATCCGATTAAAAAATCAGCAACATCTGCTACCCTGCACTAAACTTCCTGTAACTAAAGATGTGCAAGCCCTGGAGATTCAGCATTATGTGGAATAGATTTGTTTAATATAATTGAACATAATTGTGCATGTAATGTTTTAACGTAATATTACTCAGCAGATGTGCAAATAATAGCTAGGTTATTTGCCACCAGCCATATGCTGGTGATATGACAGAAACATCGTAATACTTAGCAAAACAAGTTCATTAGTCTGAGTGACTGGACCAATGCACTGAAACTGATATTTGTTGGTGATCTGGGGACACTAATGTGTGCCTTGAGGAACCGCCAATGTCTTAGTCTGTCAGAGAGCACGTAATAAGATTTTTTTGCCTCTGTTGGTGAGAGATCCTGAGCACTACTCTCAAATAAGCAGCTAGTAATTTCACTGAAATAGATATTTAAGATGAGGCTGTTGTGAAACCCAGGATAAGTTTATTGCATGAAACAGGAACTACAAAGTGAATACTTGTTTGTCTGATGGCTTTGGATTACCTCATGAAACTCATTAGAAAAGAGACACAAAATTCAGTTTTTATTTATCACAATGCTAGTCTGAAACATATTTCAGACATGCTTCTATTTAAAGAAACTACTTATATTTGGGATTCTGAAGAAAACAGCATTTCTAGTTACAAAAGACAATTGTTGTGAAGCTAGGAAAATATACTGAAGCAAAAGAGATGGCCAGACACTACCATATCTTTCTTAGTAGTCCTAAGAAAGAAAAAAAAAAAACAGCTATTTTGCCAATGTTTGACCTACCTTCTTCCAGTCCTCTTTGGCCAAACATAAAGGAATTAAAATACTCCTGCATATTCAGGGACTAATAAAATTAGGCCCATTGACTTTCAGTAGAAGTTGGGTGCCTCTCTGTATTTCTTAGGTATTTAAAGACCCTTAAATCTGACCTCCTAATGGTCTACTGTCTAATCTCTGATCTTGCAATACTGGGCTTAGTAAGGCATTTGCACCAATAGAGTATGCCTTACTAAGGATTAGGCTTCCCTCTTTTGTCCTGTTTTGGGAACACCCTGGATGTAATAGTAACTGACATAAGAACATAAAATAAAAATATGAAATAAAGGTGTGCATTTGTATAGTGGACTGTCTCTAACATTTTACACCATAAAAGAGGATATTGGCTGCTATTAGGCTGGTGTTACGAATAGTGTGTATTTGGTCTGGTATGCCAGGGGCAGCAGTTCATGTGGCCACATATCCATGGCTGCTAAGCCTCTCACCTGTGGGTTTAAAAGTGATATTTGAAGACAGACAGGTGGGTAAGAGAGTAATAAGGGATAACTGGGATAAAAGATAAAGGGGATGACAATTATTCCTTACAGAGACTTAATGAAGTTGTGCTGGCTAGTTTAAAGGTCTGTGTCTAAAGGTCTAAATGTCTAAAGGTCTGGAGAGTTAGTCAAGATGTAAGGGTCGCTGGCTGCTCATAACAGGAATAGAATATCCTTTACAACAACATGCTATCTTCAGCATGACTGCAATATCCATTATTATAATAAGTTCTTGTAAACTGAATTCACTTTGACTATGGTTTAAAAAAAAATCCAAGGCCGGGAAATGTCAACTCAGGCAGAGATGCTGCACATAATCAGACAGTTGCAGAAGAGTATTTCTTCTTTAGCAAACATGATTCTCTTCATCTGGTTCAAGATCATAACTTTGTCACTCCTCCTGAGAGCTTACGAAGGTGTTAATTTTTTTTTTAAGTTGTCGTGTTCAGAAAGCTCTATCAACCCAATGTCAATGAGTTTGATATGGGAATGGGACAACTGTACTATCAAATGTCTTTATTTCCCTTCATTTGTCTTATTATTCTGCTAAGAATGATTTAAATTTGAATTTGAAACCACACAACCTTTAGGAGCAGGGAATTATTTGAACCTTATGTTAACAGCAGGTTCAAATGCTGACTAGATGGCAGCCAAGAATTTGTGCTTGTGCATCAAATACTTCATCACCGAGTGCTGTAGTCAGAGGGATTGTGTGTGCTTTTAAAATTCAATAATACAGCACAAGACCAGAAAGATTCATTGTGGTTATCTAGTTTAATCTCTTGACTATCATGAGGCATGAAATTTTACCCAGAGATTTTTAGCATCAAGGAGTCAATTTAGACTATAGATGGATATTAATTCTATCTCCTAAATCTTCCCTCATTATTTTAATAGTGAAAAGAAAGATATTAGCCCGGTGATCTTCTTTTAGCGACAAATTTAAAATTGTTCTATCATTCAGTTTCCTTTTCCATAATGAATATCATCTGAGACAAGTCCGAACATTTCAGATCTGGACCTGTATATTCCTCATTGTGGCAGTATTCAGGAACAAGATATCTGCCTCAAGGTTCCTGTGTAAATGGGATGCCCGTCTTGGATCCCAAAGGAGTACTGTTTGGATGAAGTGGTCCTTATGGCAGCTTGGGTAGAGTCTGCCACTCCAGTAGACAGAGGTTCACGCAGCTCTTGAGGTCCCGGAGAAAATGTTGATGTACCATTCTGTGGCCTTATGAGGTCACTTCTTCATCACAGGCTGTGAGACAATGTGCTGCAGCTCCAGTGACAGTATGTTTTCAAAGTCAGTCTGCTTTCCTTAGGCACTTTGAAAATAGGATGCTATTGCGCATGTCTATGTTAAAAAAGTATGACCTTAGCTTCTCAAATTTTATTCTCTAATAGATTGAAGTGAACGTTTCCTGTCTGTCACAAGCTTTAATGGGCTCACGTTTGCAAAAACTGGAGTCATAGTATAGTCCCTGCAGACCAATACATAGCGTGACCCTTTATTGCTTGAGCTCTGCTTCTTGGGCAGGAAAGAAGGGCCTTATTCTCTCTATCCCTGCTCCCGCTCCAGGATCACTGCAGAGGAAGGAACCACTGTGGTCGTTTGGTTGACTTTGCCCTACTGTAGTTCCCAGACAGGCTGACATGCCTGGAGAAGATGGGATCTACCTCGTTCCGAGAAAAGTCCTGCAACAACATGCTGCAGCAATCTTCCCTGTCAAAATCTTCCCCGCTGCCAGTGTTGTCTTACTTCTCAGCTTACCGGTGGTTACCTGTTTATGGATGCCAAACATTCTCCCTTGCATTCAATGAATCACAGCTTTTCCAGGCAGCCAGTTTTTAAAGTGAGGCTTTGAGTTCTTTGGGCTTTTGTAGAAATGACTTAACGGCATAAGTCAAATAATGTATAGAGAAAGTGTTTTATGTATCAGGGCTATCTGACTTGGCTCCCTAAAGAGAGTTCACAGCAGAAGAGTAGGTGCTTCTTTGATCTTCAATTCTTCTGTTCCTTAGTCAGACTGGTTTAAGCCTGCTTCACAAGTCTCCAATATATCCATTTGGTTTCTCGC
This sequence comes from Dromas ardeola, assembly GCA_013398915.1. Lineage (NCBI taxonomy): Eukaryota > Metazoa > Chordata > Aves > Charadriiformes > Dromadidae > Dromas > Dromas ardeola. The sequence continues at coordinate 301,305 of VYZM01020064.1, forward strand.
CTGACTATCCATTTGGGCAGACAAATGACTATTTCTTGCTTAATTTCCAAGTAATCTGATTTTCACCTATCCATAAAATGGTAATTGTTGGGAGCACAGGTTTTGTTAAGCACATAAACCTTAATGCATCACATACTATATAATTTTTTTTTACATTAGCATAGAAGTTGAAATTAAGAAGAAGTCAAGCACTCGTGATTAGGAATTCATTGTATGCAACCTTGGTCTCACTGCATACTTAGGAGAGATGGGCATACAGATAAATGCACTTGGCATCTTGCTCATAAGAAAGTGTCAAACATGTTTCCTTCCCCGTGAAAAATTTCTGGGTTTAGTTCAGAGTGACTGTTCTGTTTTATCCTGAAAAGTAGCTATTCTGGGGGATTGGGAAAGTTATGACGCTCTCTGTGCATCCATTGACGTGCCTGGGGATTCTTGTGGTTGAAAGGCACAATATAAATTTAAGATATTATTAGTATTACTGCCGCTAACAATAATAATTCAACCCCAAAATAATGTTTACAGCTGAGTTATTATAAACCCCTAAACAAATGGGTTTATGCAGAAGCAGAACTGCTGACACAAGCCTCCTGTAACAAGGTAACGCCAGCAGGCATTACTATAATTCAAGCAAGGGCCAGTCAAAATGATACAGCCATTGTGTTCATGTGTTGTATATGGTTGTGAGTATTGGTGTCAGCTGTGTCATAAACCACTTCCTGGAAATAATAATCCTGACAGATAATGGAAATGAATCAGCATTTTCTCCTTAATCAGAATGTTTTGTAAGCCTGACCATACAGCCTCAATATTCAGTAAGGAATATTTTCAGCTCCCTCCCATTTGGAAAAGAAAAGTTTCAGTGAGGTTATGCCCTCTGTTTAATAAAGTTGGCAAGCTTTATTTTCTCACACTTTCTGAAGTTCTGCATGAGATACCACTTTAGCAGAGAGTAACAATTATACAGGGAATAGCAGGCTCGTTCCTCTTACTAGCCCTGATTGCTGCATGACGGTGATGCTGAAAAGCCGTTCTGGGGCTGAAGTCCCAAGCTGTAAGTGCAGCATGGACTCAGAACAGACTCACTTCGTTAGTGGGAGTGTGGGGGCAGAGGGTGGTTCTGTAGACACACATGTTACGCACTCATTTGCGTTCGTGGAAGAAGAAAGGTTTGGGGTTTAACTTGGCAATGCCTTGAGAGCTGTTAATGTCTGTCAAATAATTCCAACACATCTAAACAACAGACAATAGATATCCTCAGTTAAAGTTCAACAATCTGGATGTGGAACATTTTTGTTATTATGACAATTAAACTCAGTTGCTGGAAGCTTTGGAAATGGATGTCTTGAGTGAAAACCCACCCTGGGTCAAAATATGTCCTAGATTGCATGGAGAAAGATAGCAACATTACAAGTTTTCAAAATGTAAGGTCTGCCTGAGAGGTAGTATTTGTTTCTTTCCAATAGATACTGTTAGAATAGACACGAAACTTTCCGACTCAGATGTCATTCTTGATTTTAGTATAAGGTCACTGCGTTGGTCAAGTAGTAAGATAAGAATTTCTTAGCATCATACCTCTACCTTTAAAAATTGTGTTTGAGCCAGCTGCAGCTGGATTCATCAATCAGAAGCATGCAGACGAATACAGGTCTGTCATCAAGAGCGTACTTCTTAAAGAGCTGTGGCATGACTTACTGGTACAGAGATGAGAGCTGTACCAATGAAGGCTGCAAAGTTATTAGTTCTTGGCTAGGATGTCCCTCCTAAAATGAAGTGTGAGATGAGACTTTCCCTGCAGAATTTATTAGGAGGCTTTTCATCAAAATTTGGATGTTTGGCGTTAGAAATCTCTTACCTAGTGGGTGACAACAATAAATGACTCAGAAATACACAAATAAGAGACATCCAGATCTAAATATTACCAGGCCATTTAGTAATAAATACAACCCCAAAAAATAGTACTCAAAAACCCAGATGGCGGCAAAGGGCAAAATGGTATTGAGTACATTTTTATTCTTAGCAGTAGGGTGCATGTAAGCACAAGGTAACTGCAGTACTACTCCACACATCGAATACAGAAAGAAGAGTGACACTACAACCCTTTTGGGCACAGGCATGGGAAAGATTGGCGAGTTTTGTAAAGTCTCGCAAACCTAGGGTGTACATACACATGTGCAGATACATGTGTAAAACTAATTTACAGCACTGAGTTTGAGATGGAAGTTAAAGTACGATTACAAGTCCAACTGAGGAAATGGTGTGATCACAGATTGTCTTGTCTTCGCTTTTCCTGCAAGCATTCTTCTGACTCTGCTATCTAATGTACCAAAGTAAAGAGGCTGCTTGTTAGAACAATATGAGGTGCAGTTTCTTCTCTTTGAAATCTTCCACATGAAAAACCCTACCTGCCCTTACTTTCCAAACAGAATATGGTTATTTGTGCTACACTTCAAATTTCTCCTCCTACAATCTTTTTTTAATGGAAGTGAAGGCAGAAAAACTGCCAAATAAACTGTGTTGTCCTCCCCTTAGTTTGCTGTAAGTGCAAAGCCATTATAGTTTTCCTGTTATCTCAGCAATATGTTGCTTTTCTATTCCTTGTAAAAGCTGTGTATTTGACTTCTGCTGTGGGAGAGACAGAGGAAAAAAAGGCGCTTTTACAGGGTATATTTTCTGTATGGGCAGGCCAAACTGCTGTGACTTTAGATGAGCTGGTCAAGTGTTCCCTCGGTCTCTGCCCATTGCAAACTGAAAATCTAAATTGCAGTTCTCTCCTGATTCCCTTTGGAAGTTGATATCCATCTGGAAGATTTGGCTTTGGACAGCAGGAGAGTTCATAAAGTTCATATTAAATAAAGATCTGACTTGCTGTTCGAATTGATTTGATGGTATGACCTACTCCATTTTCCGCTTGAGTTTTTGCTTCAGGGATGCTAATTATTTTCAAAATAATTTCTAACAGGGTCTAATATTGATACAGGTAGCTGTTTAAACTTTGTTCATCCCCTTTAACGGTTACTGCATTTTAGTCTGTGGTCCTGAAAAATAATGGGTAAGGGTTAGCATGGGCTACTCAAAGTTGTCTATGGAGAATTCAGGCTGTTTGTGTTACAACACTTTTTTTAAGATTAGTGGAAGTGTTGCTCCAGTAGTCACCCCAAGGGTCCAACAACAAATTGTCAGTTAGCCTGGTAGCATTGTCAGTGTCCATGATCTACAGCATGGCCCTGGAACCGTAATATCAGTGCAGCCTTTGATAATTGGCATACCTCTTCACAAAATCTCCCACCCTGGACAGTAGTGACATTTAGAGTTGAGAAATTGAGTCATGTAGATAAAGACCAAGTGGCCTGCTTCAAATCATAAATAGGGAAAACTTCTTGCCCACAGAGCAGCTTAATAGGGACAGCTTCATAACCACAGGATCCTTTGCCTTTCTCTCCCACTCCAGAACACAGAAGAGACTCTCCCTTGTCATTAGATGTGGGAGCTGCCGCTAGTATTGGCCATGCCTCTTCAACACCGGTTCATGCTCCAGATCTAGTGCCCACACCATGACACTGCAAATTCAGTCCTATTGAAGCCATGTGCATGGATCATATGGAAAATTCTAATTTCCTGCCTTTTCCCCTGCATAGAGTCCTGTGTCGATCCTGCTTAGAAACCTCCTTCATCTCCATACATACTCCTTCACCTCCATACAGAGATTATATTCTGGCAGTTGAGTGGATTTACTTGTCCGACCCTGTGCTAAGGACTATATGGTTAATGCTCTCCGACATCATACATTTTCATTAAATCCAAAACCAAAGTCTCCTTAAATTCCTTTCTGTATATTAGACGCAAGAACAACTTTCAAAAGACATTATCTTGGAGGAGGAGAAGGGGGAAAATGGGGAGGAATGCAGATGACTGTTGTCTATTAAACTGATTTGTAGCAGAGTCATTACAGTGAATGTCATTCTGTACTTTCCGTACATTTTGGGGAGGGTCATTCTGTGGCTGAAACAGGACAGACACAGGTCAGTAGCTTTTAGGAACGGAAGCCCTACCTTTAAAAATGATCATCCCTATAGCAATCTGCTGTGCTTAAATAGAACAACTTGTAGCCAGTGGGAGATTTATAGTGTACTCTAGGCCAAACAGTGACCCGTGAAGGATGCTCTGTCTTGCTTTAATTTGGCATCCAACCAAGCCGTGTCTGCACTGTTACAGAGAAACCTGCAACCCAGCCTTTGTGTGTGCGCTTGAATGTGTGTGAGCACACGCTGAGCTAATTGCTAGTGCTAAGCACCGCTTGAGACTGAAACATCTATGTCTGTATGATGATACATGAGTGTCTGAAAGATGTCAGATCCCTAATCAAATGTATTTTGCCTTGGGGGCTGCCAGTAACCTCTCTGCAGTATTACTCATTCTGGCAGGTAGTTTTGCAGAAGCTCACAAATGCAGAAGGCTCTGAAAAATTAGGAGATGAAAAAACACCTCTTTTATCCAAAGCAGCAGTGTCAGGATTGCCATTGTTCTGGCATGCTTTGGACCGGCTTTCAGCAAATACCCCCAACAAGAAGGCTAGACCCTCAGCTGTTGAAAATCAGTAAGGAACATCTTCTTTCCACCAGCACATGATTCTGTGCTTGTTACCATGAAAAACAATATTTCTGTATGTAGAGGGAGGCCTCTTTATGTTCTGAGAAGTAAAATGTGCCTTAACACTGCAGGCAGTGTTCAGAGGGGGGAAAAAAAAAACTGAAGCAAAACCACAGGCTTTATATATATGTCCTTGAAGAATTTTTTTTACCCTGCATTATCACACCATGCTTTTACACTGCAGCTTAATATACACATGAGAAATTTCAGGGCTGTTGAGCATGCAGATTTTCCTAGGGGATGAGCGCAAGGTTATTTAGCACAGGTATTTCTGCAATTGTACAACACTCCCTATTCATATGCCCATAAGCTCTTATTCCCTTGTGAATGGTGCTGCTCTCTAGCATTAGAGCACCAGGTTCTAATAAAAACCACAAATAATACTGCTTTACAGTGACCCCTTCCGTGAGTCATCTTTCGTTTCACAAATGCATGTATCTCAGGGAGCGGGTGCTTTGTGGTAAATATTATTCATTTAAGCAAGCGTGTATGCACGGTTTTCCCTCAGATGTTGTTTCAGACAATAACATAGTTCACAACCCAGGTTGGATGAACTGTGCCGAGCCTGACAAAAAGAGACAGAATCCCCTCGGTTCATATGCTACAGTTTATTACTGAATGGTCAGGTTGCTTCCCACATTTGTCTACCACAACCTACATCGGGCATGCCTCTGCTGAAATGAATAATATTGTGCTCAAGGTTCTTAAAGAAGTTGGAGAGCACAGCTGTGTGATTATTTCTATTGTTGCCGTGCAGATTCCATTCCAGAAAAGCTGTGTGCCTTGTTACCTACTGCATTCAGCATATATATCTACCATGTCTGCAAATCTGATACTTGTATGTGCAAATGAGCAGGGCATAGCCTGCCTCGTTCCTGCCCCCTCTCTAAAATTCTAGTATACCTTTCTACATTTTCACTCATACAGCTGTTAAATCTCTTGACTACTCTAGCCTAGAGACTGTAGCAAAAGGGACACAAAAATTACTGGTTTGTGTTAGTCTGGCTTTTATTTTATTTTACAAAACCACATATTTGCAGCAATCATTGTTTTAGGGGTTGTGATTAAACAAGACAATATGAATTATTCTGATTTTTTTTTCCTCTTTAACTTATGCCAAGCACATGGAAATTCATGAGGCATCAACAGGAGCTGGCTGTGCTCAGCATCTCTGATAATCAGCCCACAAAGCTGGAGCTACAGTTACTGAGCTGGTCAGCGTTCTGGTACTTGCTGCTGCCTGGTACATATTTCTATAGGATGGTATCATCTATTATTCATTTCAAATTTAAAAATACACAGAAATGGAGCACAGAGCTGCCTTCGTTGTTCTTCGATACTTTTATATTGTTCCTATGTAGCTTGGATTCAGTTGCCTGAGTAAACACCGGGTTCTGTAATGAAAAGATTAGTTCTCCCCTGCTCTGCTACAGAGGGTCCCCTCTGATTTTGGATCCCAGCGGCCCTACTTAATTACTAATTAGCGTTCTTTCCATTCCTTCCCATGTCAGTTGTGTCTGATAGTGAAGATTGCTTAGCAAGTTGACTTAGCACCTTTGCTAATTGCTCAATAGTGCTGTGCTTTGATTTATTCATTATTTTTTCAGGGCTTTCGAAACACATTAGCTTCAGTAACCCTTTCAGATGCACTTTTTCTATTTTTGATAATATTCTTTGTTGCAAGAGAGAGAAGTTTGCAGCCTTCATTTTGTGTTATAAAGCAAAATGTTGTGTTTTTTTTTACTGTGCGCTGAAGGATGGTGAGATACCAACTGAGGCTGCAAGCTGTAAAGGCAAAGTTGAAGGACCAAAGTTACACAAGATGGTAGCGGTTGGCAGTGGGGGGTAAAAAGCAGTCTGGAGTGTGACTTGCGAAAACAGAATCAAAGGTGACCTTCCTTTAAGAGAGAATTTGCAATTTGGCTCCCTAGCTGTACTGGGAATTTTCCTAATCCAACTGCAGTTGTATGGCAGCAGCATTTTAAAAACATATTGTCTGGGTCACAATTCCCCAAGGCCCTCCTGATGTATGCCTAAGATCTTGCACGTAAAGAGATAAGTCAGGTTTCATGCAGGCTGGTTTGCTAATCGTGACATTTACATGAATGCGTTCCTTTTGCTGTTACCCATCCAACTGCAAACACCAACGGAAAAAACCCACACCTATAACTATGCTAGTAAATATTGGCAAGAATAAAAATCTGAAAGCAAACTTACAAATCTAGATCTGAAAGAGTGTAGAAAGGGATGGGGAAGGCACAATAGAACAATAGAAATTGTTCATCTTTCTACCCTGCTGTTGCTGTTATTACATTACCTCATATGCATATGCCTTTCAAGATGTTAGTTGCTGCTCTTCTGGGATCCACAAACTTCCAACTGCTGCTACAGATGTGAGTCCTCACTTGCATCCAACACTATTTTTTTTTTGAGTTAGCAAGAAGAGTTCAGAGGGGCAGCAAACCTGTAACCATGAATGTCGGTAATGGAGGAGCAATGATAGAAGAAGGAAAATGTCACACAATTTTTCATGAAAAAAGAAAACCCTTTTTTTCACTTCTTTTCTTCCACAAAACAAGCAGCCACTGCTTTGCCACTTCACTTCTCACTCCTGACTCCATTGCTGGCCTGCAGGTCACATCTCTTTGCAGGCGGAGGTCAAAGAGGCAGAGAGCGGCAGGGTCACTTGTCCCCTTTTGGCATCAGCCTGCTGGCTGCCCTCCCTGCAGGAAGACCTCTGCCCCCCTGCTCTGCCTGAATAGGCGGCAGGAGCCAGGCAGACACCAAGCAGGGCAAAGCTTGAGAGAGCTCACAGACCTGCTTAGAGCCCCCTGCCCTTCCTCAGGGACGGTGAGTGGCCAGCAGCCAAGGGGGACCGAGCCACCGCACAGCAGCAGCCGCCTCTGAGCTGGATTCCCTTCCTCTGAGCTGCTACCGTGCTCTGCTCAGGCTTCGCACTGTGCGGGGTTGCATTACTTATGTTTTCTGATGGCTGATTTTTGTCATAGTTTTGGGTGAAAGGTAAAGCTTTCCTCCATGCAAAGCCCTGCCGAATGAAGGGGTGAGGGCATTTCATTCCAGTCGGTGCTGCCCTGAGCTTGACAAGAGGCAGGCTCCGTAGGGAAAGGGGCATTGCATCTTCCTAGATAATGCTGGCAGCTGCGGAGGAGGAATTACAAAAGGCCATACCACTGTGTACGGTCAAACTGGGGAGACGGGCAGAAAGGAATTGTGCTTATAACGGTCTGAAATTCAGTGGAGCAGTTTGCAAGATGAGGCAAGGTGGGGAGGAAGGGGGGAATGGGAAGCTGAAAGTTGTCGCTGGAACACAAAGGAAAGAAATCTATGTTCAGAAACAAAATGATAGTCTGGAAAATGGAAAAAGTTTTAACAGAAGGTTTTGTAATGTCAGGGGAAGTTACGTTTGAAAGCAATTTTTCTGAACTGATCAGAACTCTTTGAATTTGCAGAGCTGTCACCTTCAGAAGAGCTCAATTCGCTGCAATTAAATGACCTGAAGAACAGAGTAGTACTTAAAGTCAATTGCATTTCTGAAGAGCAATGCTGAAATGAGAAGCCCAGACTCTGTCAGCAAGTATAGAATAAAATGAATGGGACCTGAAGATGTTGTATGACAAGAAGGTGAATTTGTGAAAGTAACTAAAACAGAAAGCCTCGGCTGAAAAGGCCTGTGTAAGACAATACTCTGCCTTCTAATCAGAAGAAGAGTCTTTGATATGATTATTCAAATCAAAGAGCTCTTCTGTTAAGTATGTCTTTATCAAAATATCCATCAGAAATATTGTCCTGTAATGTTTAAGCTCTGGGCAAGTGCTGAAACAGTAAGCATAAAAGTACTTCAAGGAAAACAAAGCAGAGTGCTTCTGGATGCAGGATGACAGCCAGGCATTTCACGCGCAGAGGAAAGCTCTCCCGCAGTCTGTAGCGCTGTCTTTCGCAGCCTCCAAGCACAGTCGATATAGACAGATACCACATATGTCTGGCTACCCTGCGTCTATGAACACTCCACACACAGGCAGCTTCCTCATCTATTGCTCTCTTCTTCAGCCTATACTTAGGACTCTGTAGTCCTACGGAGTTTTACAAATCAGGCTTTCAAAGCAAATCCATTTTAAAAGTGCGCAGCAGTCCCAAGAGATCAGAACAGGCCATTTATCTGCCACTGTGACTATCCAAGGATGTCCCTTTTTTAAACCGCCATTTCAGCAGGATCACAAAGGAGAGAAAGCCAGGAGACCAAAGAGATATCCATTTTTCTTTGCAATGACGGTGCTTCAGATCCACGGGTTTCAGGTGCATGCAGGGTGCACTGGCTTACTGCTCCTCCCCTGCTGCTGCTTTTCTTTTTTTTTTAATCCCGCTTTCTGGGGACGGACAGAGAAGGGATTACAGTTTATTAGGCCAGAACGTGAGTGGTCAGGACAAGTCTCAGGCTATATCCTAACTACCCCTTCTGCTGGGAAAGTATCACAATACCCAGCTCTGCTTACCCTGCTGTCCCCAGACAAGCCCTGGGTAGGTCTCTAAGGGTCACGGACAGAGTTTTGGGGCTGGGACATACCCTGAGCAGGGTGTCAGGCAGATACCCCCATGTCAGGAGCCCATGTCACTCACCAGCGTGCGAAGGTGAACACAAAACTACAGCACCATGGTCTCTGTCTTTGCATTTTTCTAATCTAAAATCCTCCCGTGTATTTCCACCACAGGAACTTCGCTATGGAGCTGAGACAGTGCAGGGAGTAAGCTTTGCTAATCCATCAGTGTATTGTTTCTTTGTGGTGAGCATGAACATAAAGGGACATTTGGAGATTGCTGGCTGGATGCGGTGTGACTGAGAGTTAACAGGGAGGGCTGCTTGGAGAAGACTTTTTGTCTGTCTGGGTTGTGAAAATGTTTATGCAAAACATAATATGAACAGTGCAAGAAAAATCAGAGGTGGTCTTTTGAAACTGTAGCCCTCTAATGGGGTCATGATATTCCTACAATCAATCCCCCTGTGGGTTTTTTTTCACTTTTCCATCTCTGCAACAGGTTTGACACACGTTTTTTTCACCATTATTGTGCCACATGCAAAGTCTTTATCTTCTTTTGCCTAGACGTCAGCCATTTGTTTCCAAATAGTTGGGTAATAAAACAGAATGGTGTTTTCTGAGAATGTATAATAACTTTTTACCCTTCTGAAACAAATAGGGTTTGACCAGGGACTGTTTGAACAGTAGTTTATGATTTCAGTGAATTGGCACCGAGTTATTTTTCTAATAGCCTGTTACCAGGCAGGCTTACGAGAAACACTTCTGCAACCACTTCCTAAACTTACTGCTCAGGAGTGAGGTGTTTAAGTGGCAGTGCTACTTTCAAGTCTGTTTCATGCTGTCTCTCAGGTTTGGCATAGATATGCAGGTTCAGATAGATATGTACTGAGGAGACTGTCAATGTGAATAAAAAGTGCAAGAATGGATTCATAATACTTAGCATGATCCAAAAACACAATCCATCTATTTTGGGATTTTTTGCAGACTTTGTTATGTTTGACCACAAAGTTTATACTTGCAGGAGGGAACTGGAGGGACACCAGCCTGAGGTCAAGCAGTGGAACAACACATTTTGTGTGTTCGTTGCTGTATTTTTTAACAGTCTTCAAGGGGCGCTATGATTCCACAAATCTTGTACCTGTTGTAAATGAGCTGTCTCCATGTCTTCCAGCATCAGCTTCAATACCTTCAGTAACATCAGCTTCCACATCTGCTTCAGTAAGACACCACCTGCCAACAGGGCTGTCTCATCACTTGAATCATTAGTCTCCTTTTCTGACATGTTATTAGCCTTATTACATCTCTGACTTCTAAAGGTGATCGTCTGAGACATGTTCTCCTTTCAACTGGTATAAAACTACTTCAAACAATATCTCTGGATACAAGGTGTTAGGTAAATAAGTTTCATGTAATTGTTTCATTTTAGTAGTTAAATAAATGTGCCTGCGCTTGCTGGAAGTCTTTTATGATTGTTTTTGTGTAGAATGGAAGCTGGAGTAGACTACAAGAAGAGAAGAATGTTTTATGGGACATTTCTAGCACAGTTCCTCCTTTTCATTGTTTCTACATGACAACAGGTCTCAGACCATCTGAAAAGTCAAATGCAATTTCACACAAGCTATGTAATAGCAATATTTGATGTACCTATGCAGGTACACTTAATCCACTTATTCTAACTTAGGGACAAAAATCTAACCATCCTCAAGGTGCAGGCAGCAGCTCTGTTATATTATGTTAAAGAAGCAATCTTATGGTCCTGATCACAGATAGGTAAACGTCTCACCCTGCTGGAAATAATGTGGCGTATTGTTCTACATCTTCTTTCCTTTTTTTTACCTTCCTTTTTCTGTTTTGCATGACTAAGACGAACACATGGAAGGTAACAAAGCAAACTGACCGTGTCTAACTCATTGTCCTTGAGATTTTCTTATACCATATGATGCTTTCCCAGTGTAACCATAAAAAAAACTTTGGCACTTTAGCACCCTATTGTTTCTTCTTCATACTGCTGCTGTCAACATCTGCATGGCAAGAACAGCAGTAACCAAGATATTGGCAATCAGACTCTGCCCATAGCTAGATCTGCCTCTCACATTGCTGTTGTCATGAGACCACTCCTCTCTTTCTACAGTACAACACTACAATTTTCCTGGCCTTAGTAGCTATCGCTTCTTGATAATCCTTTGTCTATTTTTCTCTCTTAAAAGTTCACCTCATTTCATATAGTCATATCTCATTTTAAATTCACATTCCACTTTGTCATAAATTATATATTTACATCCTTACATTTTTTAAAATTATATTCGGAATTTTTGTCTTTTTTCATAAGTCAGACTTTCTGTTTCCCTAATTATATCTGAGAACCATCCCCTAGCTTATTCAAGCTCTGGACAATGAGGCCAATTCCAGAACAATTCCAGGACATCCTCATCTAATCCCTACACTAGGGCACTGCATTGCTTCAAATCTAACTTGCTGTCCCTGTCATTGTGGGTGCATGCTATCCTAAAATGTTACAATATTCCCGACAAACCTGAGCTAACTCTGAACCTAGCGTTGTTTTGAGTGAGAGGCTGGACTACGGAGATCTTCACAGGTCCTTTCCAAACTAAGTATCTGTCACATTACAGTATGGACAGTCAGAGAAAAGAGGCTCTAACTGAACAGGACATATGTCTAAAGCATAAAACCAGTTTTGGACAAGTCATGTAATGTATTTATTCATTGCTTTCTGGGTCCCTGGGGGGAAAAAACCATTGCATTTAAGATATGAAGTTGTGTGGAGCTATTTACAGCGTAACATACATAGATCATTTACTAAATAAAGAAACAGTCATCATGCTTTTTTTCAGTTTTGAAGCAGTGCTGTGACTGTGAGATAGATGAAATGTTGGGAACTCCTGAAACCAATTATGGTAAATGATTGTAACACTGCATCCTCAGATATGCCTAATTTGCTCGTACTGCTGTAACTAATGAGGTAGATAAGAAAATAATATCCATATGCACATGTGAACATATGTTTTTTATTTAGTAGCAATAGCAGAAATCATGATGCCGGCTAATAAAATAAAAGACATGCCTGATAACAATGATGCCAATGATAACAATGTGAAAAACACAAAAGTGTGAAACACTTCTTTCCGAAGCAGTAGGAAAAGTCTAGGAAAAGGTAGTGCAAAACTCTAAGCACAAGAGGGTTGATGGAGGAAAACAATCTCTGGTCAATGCTGGTAGTTCCCTGTGTCCAACTGACTGTGTCAGTCCACCACTGGCCTATCTTTGGTTTTATTTTAAACACAATTCAGGATAACTGTAAGTGGTTGCTGAAACTCAATGCAGTCCAACTCCTTCAGGTACACATTTTCCCTCCCTCCCTTACATTGTGTCTCCATGCAATCGCCAAGTGAGCTGTTCCAGTGAGATGACCCACCAGAAAATGTTTCATGTTGTCAATACAGCAGATAGTTATTTGGGGTGGATTTGTGTTCCATCAAGTCAGGTCTGATGGAGTTGAACACACAACAATCTGTTTTCTGGATCCAGTACAACAGGGGGGTATGAGTGCATGGAGAGCTAGACCTGTCCTTTGGACAAGATGCAGCTTCCCCATCAGAGTGAGTTAAAAACATAAATACTTCATGTCGGTAATGATGAGTGTTTGGACTCTATCCTATGGTCGATATTTGTCAGACTTCAATTTAAAAGCAGGGTTTTTTGCTTTTTTTCTGCCATCCAGCCCTTTCCAGTTCTTTCTGTGTTGCTGTCGTACTATCTGAGGCTTGCCTCCACTAAGGTGTTGGGATAATCACATTATTCAGAGCATGATATCTCCCTAAACATCATCTAGAGTTGGCACAAGTACTGAAGCCACACCAGATAACTCTGTTTGATTGTATGTCTTCAACTGGACTTTCCTCTGAAACTTTCTTATGTCTTGTTTTTCCACACCTGTCTTGTCAGGCCTATGATCAGTTAGGGTTTGTCCTTAACTTCCACCCCCAAAATAGACAATGTGCTCTTATCCTTTTTAGAAAGGCCTGTTCAGAGGCAAACAGTATCTACAAAGGAAGGAATTGCATCCTCGATTTCATGTGGCATGCCCTAACACCTCTACTTTCCTGCCTTTTATCAACTGGCAGGTGAGGCATGTAAAACCACTGTTGCAGAATGAGAGGCTGTTACCTTCAGTCGTCTGCCCCAACCCCTTGTTTTACCTTCAGTGGAAGGAGAACATAGGCAATTTATTTCCATTCTTACGTGCTCCCACTGTTTTTCCTCTGTTCTTTCTGCCCACTCTTGCAAGACCACTGTGCACCATACGGATGTCAGCTGAGTTGTTGCTGAACATAACACATCACAGGTTTTATGGGCTGTGCTCCATTTCACAGTGGTGGAGAACATGGAAAACCAGGGTTATTTATACTTCCTTTTTCTCCGCCAAGAGACTCACTTTACAAGCACGTGGGCTTGCTGGGAGGAATAAACTAGTTTTTGGTAGCTCTTTGCACTGTGAAATCTCTCATCTACTGCAAAATCCATCCCCTTTGTATGCATAGGTCCAGGTCATGAGTGTGGATGGTCACTTAAGTGCCTCATTAAACCTACCTAGAATTTGTCATCTGCAGTTTTATGTGGGATGCATTAAGAAGAGTGAGGCTCGTTTATACAAGTCTTCCATGCTTTATTAGAGTGTTTCTTTGTTGAAATAATAGAGCACTGTGGAAGAGCGGGAAAAAAAAGAAAAAGAAAAGCAAAAATTACAGCCTTGATTTAACCATAAAGACCACAGATATGAGGCATTGCCTAAAACTACCCATGTACATCTGATGAATTAGATAGATAATTACAAGGTATTCTGGCAGAGCAAGTACTAATCCTTTACCACTGATTTCCTCTACTGGGAATTACACAGAGCAGAAATGAGTTCTCTGTGTACCTTAGGCAAGCAGATGTTTGGCTATCTTTGACAAGGAGATCTTGACACTTTTATGTATAGGGTTGGCTGACACTTAACTCTCTAGTTACCTCTTAAATGAGCTTGATCCTGTCTGAATTTCAGATATATAACATAGCATAAACTACAGAAATGGCAGGACTGTGAGCAAAAAGGTGATTTTTTTTCTCTTGGGAACTTCTCCCAGTGCCACCTTTGTAATATGCCTCAAGACACAGCTAGAAGCACTTAGCTAACTAGGAGAAAAGACATTTTTAGTACTCGGGTTTTCAGCCACTTTGAAAGCGTTCTTCTCTGCAGCTGTCTTCAGGAAGCTCAAAAAGAGCATTATGTTTGCAGTGAAGGATGTAACTGTACCACATTGCCATTGAAAACGGTGACTCCTGGTACTCTCTTATTCAGTAATATGCACAGAATATGAATTAAATTTGTTTAAAACAGTGACTCAATTTTGCAATGGGCAGAAATCATAAACATAACAGAAGAATGATTTCATAGAGCAAGTCTGTACGTTTCCTCTAAAGGTATTATTTTTGGTGGTGGAAAAAAAAGTTATTGCTTGCATTCACTGACATAAAATCTGCTGTGAAAATGAAAAGTAAATCTTTTTCTGCCCAGAGGCAGGAATAGTTACCCAATCGGTGGATGTTTCTTTCAGTGATGTTGAGTACTTTCTGATGGGGTGAATTTTTTTCTACAACAATGAAAACATAAAAGTTTCATCTTAAATATAGGTGAAAGTCTATCTCTGAGAGAAGATACAGAGCGTACTAATGCACAGTGTCCCTAACACATCCCAATTCCATGCAAGGACATAGGATGCTATATTTGCATCTGGGTCTAACTGTCATTTGTATCATCGTCTGTAGAAAAAAAGGGTAGGCTGACCATTCAGGAACTGGGGTGGGTGTGAAGACCTCTTACCTCCATACCTAGTTCTACAGTTTTGCTGGCTGATCTACAGCAGCTCATTTAATATCTCTCTCTAAACTCCTAGCTGTGAAATGAGGTGACACTTCACATACAAGGTCCTCAGTGAAGTAGGCGTAAATGCACTTACAATTTAGAGATCCTCAAATATTCAGCTCATTAAACTACTCAAATGACAGAAAACTAGTGTGGGGCAGAAGGCTTGCTTTGAAAGAATCTTAAAACAATTTTGGATCTAATAAAAAAATCAGTAACATTTTCTTTTAAGCTGCCAGGAGGGTGTGCCAGATCACAGCGATTATCTTACCCACACACACCTACAATGCAATGCAGACGTATTCATAGCCTGATGCAATCCGCATGGGTTTGACCAGGTTTGATGGCCATTTGAATAACACGACTCAAAATTAGGTTTTGGAGTGTCCATGTTTGAATGGATAAGTCTGTCCTATAAACTTAGATGAGTATAATGTCCTTATGCTGGCTAGAGGCAAAACATCTTTCAGCAAAGCTCTGAGGTATAAGCGGTTAAACTGGCAAATCTGCTTTCATTGAGTGCAGTTGGTTGGATGTGGAGAAATGGCAGGAATACTTTCCAGCACAGACCCGCTAACAGCTTTTCCCACTGGAGGCCTGCCCAAGGAGGCAGAAATACTGAGTGCCTTACATCTGCACTGGGAGTGAGCTGCAGCTTTATTTGGGTTGGAGTAGGAAGACATGTTGGACCGTCACCCTCTAGCTCTGTTAAAACATGTGATATTGACGCAGAATGAATGCCTAGAAAGAAACCTTCCCTACACCATAATCATGTTAGTGGCTTTTCAGCAAAGTGAAATATTCCTCCAGAAGATGTCTTTGCTTTGGGGCAGCCCTGCAAAGGGAAGGAGTCCTAGCACGTGCCTTATCCCCGTGAGAGGAGTTTTGCCTTTTATGGTCATCCATGACACCCACCAAGCACATAGCACGCCGCTGTCGCAGCACATACTTCATTTGTGTGTGCCAGAATATGAGAGATGGTCTCTTCTTGCGGGTGCCTATTTGATGCCATCTCCTGCAATACCATCACGGAGATGAGCAATATGCTGCTTGTCAACCTGACCTGAGGCCAGACCAGCTTAACACGCTGACATGGGCGCCAACACGCAAGAATGTTTCTTGCACTACTAACTGCTCCCAGGAAGAGAGCAGCAGCTAATACGCAGAATTTCATTGGATTATTTCAATTACTGGACAACCAGTGCCAAAAATTTCCAAAGAAGAACTGAAGGAATCTGCAAACAAATCTCCCATTATTATTCAGATAATCAGGCAGTTGTTCTATATAAATATTATATATATATATACACACATATAAGTGCATGAACACATATATCTATGTAAAGTATGATGTGTACAAAATATGTACACTAAATTATAAGTGAAAACTGGCAAAGAGTTCAGAATGCATCATAATGAAAGCATGCTTCTTGTAATCCAGACGTTCTGTTGTATTAAACATTATTTTATGGCAACTGCACATACAAAATCTGAGAGAGGACCGAGTGCAATGACAGGTTCAGTTTACAAAACCATCCAACTTTGCCAAAGACAATATTGCAAGCACAAATAAAAAAAAAAAATCATATACACAGTAATTATGCAGCAGCTATGCTATATCAGTTATAGCTATGCTACAGCATGTATTTGGAAATAAGTAGGGTGTTTTTCTTTAGCAAGGCACATAGAGTACTAACTTAGATGCTTGTTTCCTAAAGACATTTGAAAATACATATGCTTCTGCATGTTCATTTTAGAAGCATCATCTCAGCCTCAGGTTGTAGTTAGGTCACCTTCGCCAGGTGGTCTGAAGAAGAAGGAAAGCAGTTTGTACTCCACAACTGCAATAGCTTAGAGGGCTACCAGGGAATCACAGATCTTCTAGTGCTCTACAGATTGAGGTATGGTTTGCTGTCAGTTTCCCACTAAAATTCAATGAGCCTCTCCTTTGTTATATTTTTAGGGTCATTTGGAGATAATTTTGACTTAAATTTTAAGGCAAGTAAGGGACTGTGTAGTGTCCTGCCCAACACAGATCACAGTTCTTTACCTAATAATTTCTGTACCAGTCTCATAACCTTTGTTTGTGCTGCAGCGTCTCTCCGGGATCGACAATCTTGATTTCAAAATGTCAAATGACACGCAATTATTTGCTGAGCGCTATCATGAGTACGATATGAATTGTGAAATGAACCCTGCTCTTTTGAGTAGGGAACTTGGCATATCTTAGCAGCAGCTGAACATATTGTAACGTTCTATTTCTGTATCTAAAAAGTCCAAGGGAAACAACTGGATTGATCAAGCTAGAGCATGAGAATTGGAGAAACAGACTGTGCACAAGATGCTATTTTTTGCTGCCAGTTCCAAGGTCCTAGAAATGGTTGCATGTATAAACACGTCTGCTTGTCATAGATCACTCCTGTGTAATGAGGCAAGCAGCACATGGTGCTGTAGAAATTTAAAATGTGCCAAGATGAAGGAACCGGCACCAACGCACAAGCACAAAACTAGTCATGCAGAAGATTACCAAACAATACTAACTGGAAACTTAAATATGAACCCTTTAAAAAAAAAAACAAACTGTTTTCTGTTTACTTCATTGTAGCTGTTTGCTACTTTATGAACACAAATCTATCTCAATTACAGAATGCTGATGGTAGAAGTAATTCCTAAGGGAAGGCTCCTTATATAGGGACTACATTTACATGGTGTCACACGCAGAACAAGGAAGTTCCTATCACAGATAGAACTAGCAAGAATGGTAATAACATTAACAATAACAACAACAACAACAATAATAATAATAATGCAATCAAAACAGGCAAGTTTGGTGAACTTTCTTGCTCTGTCTTTGAGATAAACTCCAGGTGATGTCTCCATATCAGAAGATGTGAGTAATAACTTTCCTATTCCACAAACAATCCATAAGGATGCTAAACAAGACACCAACACAGCTGTATTTTTTTACTTGGAGGAACAGACAGCGTGCAACATAAAATTTCTGCCTGTCTTCACAGAAAAAGGAATAAAATGAGGAAAACCTGACTGCCACCGTTTACCCTCCAAGAACTCATGCCAACATTCCGCTTTTCCTCTGAATTCACTTGTCTTTCTAAAACCTCTTTTTCCCTACTTCTGCAACTCTGTTATTTCAAACTTGAACTCTTTCTGTCCGAACATCCCATTTCCCTACCTCTAGCCAAGAGTTTCTACTGAGTGTACTCTTCCTCCAGCCAGAGCCCATCACAGACTTTCCTTGCCACGTTCCCTTGCAAGTGAGACAAGCCCACAGCAATGCCATCACATTGCTCCCAGGCCTCTGTTGGCCTCAGGCTGCTTGCTGCTCCAAAATATCATAATACTGTCCATGTTTTCCTAAGTCTTCCTAGAGGAATGACCTACTTGGCTGTAGTGGACTTTCAGTCACAGAAATTTAAATCACATCTTAAAGGTTTTTCCCCTTGAGATATGCTATGTTTAGTGAAAAGATAATTCAGGGGTCTGAATGTATAGTCTCTGGGGAAATTCTTTAATGTTTTTGTAGCATTTTATTTGAACACTGATTTTTGAAGAGATGGTCATCCTCAGCAGGTTGCTGCCAAAGTCAATGATGTCAAGTAGCTATGGTGACTTAAAGGAAACTAAAATATGCACAGCACAGTGCTTCCAAAGAAACTCCATTTAATATGGTATAACACTTCAAGGATCTTTGTCTTCACCCCCTTCCAAATGCTTGCAGAAATACATATTGTGTAGATTCAAAAGGTGTTTCCCAGAGTGAAAGTTTCACGTTTGTCTCTGTTCTCGGGTAGGTGAATGATCTACCAACATTGTCCGACTACTTTGCAGCTGAGATTCGTGTACATACGCATGTACAAAAGGCTGCAAGATTGCTGCAGTTGTGTTTGATGCCTTAGCACTTAGCATTTCTATAGCTTCATCATTTCTAAGCTCTGTACTAACATTTTCTAACCATCAATCAATCATTCCCTGTCTGGGTAGGGCTGAGGTCTTTTTTCATATAGAGTCTTTAAACATGCACTTACTCCTCTTAAGATCAGTAGCGTAAGTTTTAGTTAAGACTGGGCATTTTAGAGCTATTTCATGACAGGGCATTATACATTAGGAAGATGGAGAAAAGCAGTTACGTGGATTTTTATTACTCTGTAGGTGCAGGCACAGGGAGTTGCATCTGCTCCATGCAGATTTGGTGATTTACCTTTCAACAGTGACCCCTTCTGGTGCGCACGGGGAGATTCTCCGTACCGCACACACCATACTCAAACTGTCATTTCTAGTACGAAACACTTTGCTTATAAAAATTACTTTTTAGTTGTGATCTGAGGAACATAAGTGGAAAAGAGGAGTCTGCCATAAAGACCTAGCTTCCTTCCTGACCTTGCCTTATTAAGACATCTCTGAGTACTCTTGATTTTTAAACACTAAATATCATTTAACCGAGATCAATGCCTCTTAGCAGAGCTGCGTTACTTAGAGAATATGAATCGATGCTCAGTCCTGTGCTAAACATAGAAAAGACTATAAGTAGGGGTCTCGGGCAATAATACCAGCCAAACAACTCATTATTTTCTTTCTGAAGGTGAAATGCTGAAATTTCCATTCTTGCGAATCCATTCCTCCCATCCTCGCTCTTGCTTCTTTCTCTCTGAATTAAGAGCCCTAATTCCATTTAAAAGTTTAATGGTTCCTTTCAAGACCATTTGATTGTAATGATCTGTGTTGTAGAGCTTTCATTCTCTACTCCTGCTCTGAGATAGCCTTCATTAATTTATCAGGCAGGGGCCTCTACTTTTTAAGCAGAGGGTTATAATCCCAGTACTGCAATGAAGTTCCAAAGAAATGTAATATACAACATAGCCAGAAATTAAAATCCTGGGTAGATTCATTGTTGCTGTTGCCTTCAATTTTGCAGATTGCTAGCTTGTCTTCTAGGCATGCCACCATTTAATTTCAGTTC
This sequence comes from Dromas ardeola, assembly GCA_013398915.1. NCBI lineage: Eukaryota > Metazoa > Chordata > Aves > Charadriiformes > Dromadidae > Dromas > Dromas ardeola. The sequence continues at coordinate 321,409 of VYZM01020064.1, forward strand.
ATAAGCCTTTAAAATGTGTGCCTTTCTAGATGAAAAATCAGTTGTTTCTTCTGGAGTGCCATGAGATACTCTGTCACATTCCTCTGCAAGGTGACATTGTTTTTTCATCAGTACAGCTTTGCTTCCTCGGTGCTGTTCCAGCTTTTGGTTCCACTTTTTGCTAGTTTGAGTGGTTTTTTTTGGCAAGGGGTGGAGGGGCTGATCTAATTAACGTGGTGCCAGTGGGAGCACTTTATAGTTTGTGATATTGCGGAGCCTCTTCTTCCTCTATACACTGCAATACACTTGTAAAATCATAAAGCCTAGCAGGAGCTGCAATCAATTTCGTTGTTCCCTTGCTCTGAAGCTGAAGCAGCACCACCATGGTGACTCCAGACAGCTGCATATCCCACCTGCTCCCGCAAACCCCCAGGAAAGATTCCACACCCTCCTGGGAGTGGTTTCTTCCAGGGCTTGGATAACATCAGAAACTACTTCTGATGCCAAGGCAGATTCTCCCTTACTGCTGTTTAACGCTGCCATCCTGTCATCCTGCCCTTCGTGAATGCAGAGAACAGGTATTTCCATGGTAATACCTGCCTTTAAGTGACTTATTGCTATAACAACCAAGGTCAGCAAACTTCGTTGTTTGCATGTTGGAGGGTCGGAAGTAGAAGAGCACGGAGGGGTCACACCCGTGGGGAGGTGCGGACAGGACGGGTGACCCAAAATAGGGTATTCCACCCCATCTTCATCATGCTCGGTATAAAATCTGAGGGATCAAAGGGGTCAACCTCTTTCTTCAATGGCCAGCACTCAAGGAGGACCCTGTCTGTTCAAGTGCCTTTGATCCCAATCCGTGCATTCCTGAATCCAGATCTGGAATCCAGTTCCCGTCCATTGCAGAGTCCAGTCTGGGATTTCCCCAGTGCCTGCCGGTGATGCGATCGTCATCCTGGGAGCCCCATACAGGCTGTATATGCTGTATATATTTAATTATATTCTTATTAATATTATTATATTTTCTTATTAGTATTTTACTATTAATATTTTCATTAAAGTAGTTTCATTTCTTTTTCAACTCACAGTTCCCTCTTCCTCTCATTCTCTCTCCTCTTTTCTGAAGGGAGAGAGGTTAGAGAGCATGTGTCATTCGTTTTAGTGCCCAGCCCAGCCTAGTGCCATGACAGGGCTGCAGAATGCTTTATTATTATTTTTAACAGCAGAAAAACGGTTTGAGTACAGTCAAAATTTTGAAACAGTTAAAAATTCCAAACTGACTATGACTTATAATATTTTTCCTGCATTTTATTGTTAACTATATCAAGATTTCCTTGTCCTGTATGCTTCTCAAAGTCATTGCATTAGACTGTAGAGCACAAAGACTTTTAATGGAAAATCTCTAGAACGCAACCACTGCCAGAGAATTTTGGACTGCAGTATCCTCACAAGCAAAATACAGAAAGGGGTGAACCCAATGCCAATTTGGCTCCAGAGTTAGCATTCCAAACCTTTTTCTTCAGATTCTTTAACTCTGATAGTGAATAGTTTTTATCACAAACAAACAAAAATTATATATACATTAAAAACCAAACAGCATTAATACTATCCACATTTTTTTTTCCACTGTTATTTTTCCGTGTCCTGCAATGTGACATAGGTACCCAGATGCCTACTACTTTTGGCAGCTCAATGTGAACTGTAAACACAAAAAAAAAATGCTTCTTAAAAGTACAGACCCCAAAACTTCCAGTGCCCAGTTCCATGAACACTCAGCCAAATGAGAGGTGAAACAAAAGTGACATGATAAAAACGCATTTTTCCAGCACTCTGTGACTCTTCCCTGTACAAAGTATGCACTGAAATTGTTACTCAGTGAACAGATTCATAGGTGTTTCCACTTAAAAGAACATCTCCAAAGGAGACTCAGGTTTAAGACCAGTTAAGATCTTTTCTTCCCTTTTTTGAGTTTTTGCTCTAATTGTTATCTGGTTTATTATAATTCTTGCTCTTTGATTCCTTTTTCTACATCAGTCTGCAGCAGAACATAGTGAACCTCTCAAGAATCCTTCTAGCTGACTAACTAGTCAATGGCAAGCAGCAATTCCACAAATGAATCTGTTTAATCAAGGTATCTAAGGTGAAGAAGATACTTAGGGAGCTTTGCAGGAAAAGGAGACTGACTTGTCATAGCTTCTTATGCTATTCTTAAGTTCATAAGAGCTGAGTAACTCGGGTCAAGGAGAGAAATCACTGAACAAGAAAGAAGTCACTGAAGTGCTTTGTGGAATCAGGTTTTAAGTGTGTACTCAGATGCGGTGGGAACTGTGCATCAGCTGAAGTTCGGCCAGAATGGAAATCTTTTCAAAATTTATCTCGTTCTTAACTGATATCCTGAACAAGGGTCAACCGCTGATTTAGTGTTTAAGGCCCCGGTCTGCAAGCTGCTATGTTCCCCACACTCCCACATAAATATTCTTTACAGCTGTTTAAAGGTTTTGGGGTGGGCTTTTTTCCCCAAAATGGTACCTGGCAAAGGTACTGATTTCTTTACCTTCCCTTAATAATATAGCTGCCAGTGCTGTTGCAAGATTCTATGTTTCTTTCTTATAACCCTTTTGCAGGCAGTCTTCTGGATGTTCTCCAGCCAGAAAAGCCCTCTCTCCCTGCATCTGCCCAACATTGGCACTTCAGCGTGCACAAAGGCATGGATCCCTGCAGCATGGCATCTGCACCCTGATGCTGCTCCACCAAACTTTGCCAGCTCCAGTCCCATCACCTGTGCAGCTTGTCAGGGGTGACAGTATGAACCGAAGGATAATAAACATACCTTGGATATGACTTCGGATTTAGTCAGAAGCCTAGATAAGAATGAACCCACCTGCCTGCCTGTCATTAAAACCAAGAACTTTTGGACAGGACTATGCCAGAAATTGTAAAGGGACACCATGCTGCTCTTAGACAAACTCTGTCCATCACATGGAGCCCGTTGGAGAAGAAATCTGTTCCTTCGGAAAAGTCTAAAAGACTGTTATCAAATCCAACACTTAGAAGCCACAGCTTTCTTGCACTATTTGGCCATACATTTTCATCTTCATAGTTTTCCCTTGTACTTCTGCAATTTGTATTAACCCCTTCTGAGCTCAGTGATGGAGAACTAAATTTATGCAAGACGACTGAAGAAGCTCAGCTTGTTTCAGCCAGCAAAAAAGGGCTTCAAGCAAGGATGTGATTCTCTCTGAATACAGCAGAGTAAACACTGGGGAAGCGTAAGGACTATTTAAGCTAATGGATGATGTTGCAAGCTGCTATGGCATTCTGTTTACAGACTTCTGGAAAAACATCCCTACAGATCTTCATACTCTCTTCACTTTTGGAAAGATTTCCTTGTCAGCATGGGGTTACAAATCATCCCCGCTCCTTTTATTTCTCTCTCTCAAATGGAAGATTTCAGCCTTCTATGCAGTTTTGCAGCAGGTGGCCAACGCAGAAAACAGAACAACTGTGGCATTAAGTAAACGATTAAGCCAAATATCCTGCTACTAAGTCATTCTGCAAATCAGATGTGAAGATCTTTTTAACCCATGAAATTTTCTAACACACTTATGTCACCAGTGCATGCAATCCTCCTGCTGTCACCCCTCTGGGAAGCCATACTCACCTTGTGCCTCGTACCAAAATCTTTGTACGGCACAGAGCCACAAGCCGTGCAGCCTAGAGGGCAGTGAACTCCAGAATAACTCACGGGCAGGAGTCGGGAGCTGTTTGTGACGGCTCCCATGGCTCCGCTGCAGTACAGGACTGAGCTGGGCATGCCGTGCGAGCTCGGTGCTGGCTGCAGTGACCCCAGTTCTCCACCTTTCCCTGGTGGTCAGGGGTGAAGGTTGCTCAGCTGCCCTTCTGCCAGCACAGTTCCCCTTTCGCATGTGATATTCCAGGATGGTCACCACATTCCTCCCCAGAAATTTACAGGGTTTAGAAAAGGCTGTATTACCCATATAACTGCCCATTACCGCTATTGTACCAGCCAATCAAAGGTCTCTCGGTACTTTTTAAAGTACTCATTCACAGCAGGATTGCAAGTGCTTCAGTTCTAGCTGAACTGAACAGCAACCCTTACAGAAATGGTGCCATACATAGTAACTCCGGTTATGGCTGACTTCTGGTGCCACCCAGCGGTCCTTTAATCAACAGGCTGGCTTGGCCAGGACCGTACTGAAGCAGAGCCATGAGCAAGCGTCTCCTAGCTCCCTGCGGGGCTGGTAGCATCATGCCATGGTTCACTGCTTTCTGTGGCGATGGTAAGGGTGGCTCCTGGCTTCACCTAAGACGATACTACACACAACAGACAGCATTAAGAACACAAATACAGATTTACCCACAGGTGTACAACATGGGTCTCAGAGGAAAGAAATGGCACCCTCCTGTTAAGCAAGAAGAGTAAGTGCTGAGAAAATAAAACACTTTGCTGCTGACAAACTCATTGGAGCAGTCCTTAAAAGAAATCAAATCTACCATCTCCATCAATGTCTGACTAATTGTTGGACAAGAACTTGTCTTCTTTTTGCATTGTTTCTTTGCAACTCTCCCTTGTCATTACTTGTTTGCTGATTCTTCCTACAGATAATACAAAAATATCTAATTTACATATAGATTAAAAATTACCTTGAAGCTTATTTACCCTTTGATGAGAAAAGGCAGTGGCCTGCCATACAGATATATAGGTTCCATTAAGCCCGTGTCATATAAATATAGAACTAAAAATTTTGGGGTTCAGTTTTCTTGGGTCAATATCATAAACTGGACTTTGGAAAACTGCTGTTTTCATAGCAGTTCAGGTACAAAGTTTTATTCCAGATATTCATAGCCACTGCTCAACTGTTGCTATTTACTTTATTAGTATTATGAGGCTTGCTCTGGTGATCAAAAATTACTCAGTTTGCTCTTATGCCTCATTGCATTAGCCTCAGCACATTTTATGAAACTTTCCTCTCCCTCTCACTGTCCCAGACACTCTCAACCCAATGTGCTTTCCGATCTGACACCATGAAAATAGCCCGCCCTCCCTCTGTCTCTGTCTCTCAACTTTGACTCCAGACACCAGTTTCCGTCTCAGGACACTTCACCTCAATCCCCAGAGCACATTAGTCACTGAGGAGAGCTGCAAAAGCCTGCTACAGCCAGTCTCCCTGCGTAATTCAGTAGCGACAGTGGATGCTTTTTTTCCGAAGACATGCGTACAGTTGAACACCCAGCTATCACCTTGTCTTCAGTAATGCATTCTCTGCATAGCAAAAAAGAACTAGAGAAGGAAAAATAATGCAGTGACCTAAGTGAATAAAATCTTCCCTTTTTCCTTAGTCTCCTAAGGAAATTATTAAACTTTTCTGTATTAATTTACTGAGGTCTTCATATCTTTTACCAAGCATTAAGCTTCATTATTACAAAATATTACGGATCTTTTATCATCTCTGACTGCTTGTTTTCAGTTTAACAAGGGAGCAATTGCTGAGAATAAGACAGGCATACATAGTGTTCCTAAGCTTACTAATTTTCTTTATGCTCCACATATTATTGAAACTTCATAGTCAGCTGAAATACGTCTTCACTGATCTTTTTTCTGTCCTTTCTCAGAAGAGGATGATGCATCTTTTCCCCTTCTGAAGAACCTTGCAAGTGGAGCATGAATTTAGTCTTTGTAAATGCATTTCAAGTATTGAAAATACTGCCAAGATGCTGCCGGGCAGCGGCTCTGATGGAAAGGGGAGCCCCCGGCCCTAAATGGGGCATGTGGCAGCAACCTCCAAGCACAGGCATCTGCATCAGTTGCTAGTTGATGCTGAGTGATATTAAAAACATGGGTTATGCTCAGTTTTAGTATACAGGTGAAGTGCATATCAGTGTACTTACAGCCATTTTCACTCCTCTGTAACTTTAGGTCTAGGCTGTGATGGCTAGTGAAAGAAGGGTACTCATAACCTTCACAAAAACAAAAATTCAGGTTGGAGACACTTGCCTGTCTGGTTGCACAGCCCTATAGCCATGGCTGAGCACCCACAGTTCCACACTTAATCCAATATTCACTTTTTTAATGAAATGACACGTACTTCACAGATAGATCAGGTGTGGGACATTGGGTTAAAAAAAAAAAATTGGATGTGAAAAGATGTATTGCCAACTTAAGTCCTCATTATTGTGTTAAGAAGGAAACCTAACATAAAGCTTCAGGAAAAAGCAGCTTTAAGGATTGGTACATGTTCCTTGACAAGAATGCCTTTTAAGAGGGGTGTATAATTGGTCCTCTATGTGTAAAAAGGTAGGTTTAGAGTATTCTTAAACCCCAAGGCATTGAGAGTCTGTAAGCTTGAAGCCCTTGTGCTGATCCTCACTTGGAGCAGTTCACCTCCAACAGCATCATTTGAAACCATAGGACTAAATCAAATAAGGAGAAAAAGGACGTGAAAAGGCCCATCAGTATTGTGAAATGACTCTGTAGAGGACTCTCCAAGCTCCCAGAGTGGCTGCACTTAGAGCTCACTCAGTACTAATGGGGTGCCTGGAGTAGGATCACTTTTCTTGGAAGCAGGAGTAATGGCAGTGTAGCCCCATCCCTTCCCTGCTCTGAAGACACAGGCAGGTGGAGCAGCTCTCATTTGCGTGCTCTCCCCAGCTTCTCAATCAGCAATTAGCTCCTTTCCTGACTTGTTTTCTCCCCCACCACAGCCTACCCAGGCCTCTGGAGTACAGCACCATGCTTGTCACCACGGAAGGAGAGGCACCATGGCAGAGAGGAGGGGAGACGTATTAAACAGCTTTCATAAAATAAATATTTCTGCCATTTGTTGTTATGGTTCAAAAACATTACTGAAAAAAAGGGCAAGTATATAACACAGAAGACAGGGTGCACGAAAGGGCAGGGTCGGCTACACCATGTAAATTTTTCTTCCTTCTCTGTAAAATGGAAGGTATAACAAAAAAAATTGCACCTAGTCCTTTCAACACAGTACTGAAATTTTAAGTTGTGTCAAAAAGATAAGTGCAAGGCCAAATTACTAGTTTCATTAAAATCCTTCCACAGAATAGCCTTTTTTTAAAATGAATACAGCCCCTTCACTGTTACCCCTTCACTCCTGTGTTCATTTTGACATACATGATTTAATTTTTTAAGACCGTTCACCATGAATCCATTGTGAGAGAAATACGGGACAGATTCCTTATAGAAATCACCATTTTTTGCTGCAGTAATTTTTCTATGTTCTCTGATCTCTTTGATTTTGAAAGAAAGGCCACCAGCTTCATTTTTTTTCTAAGCTTTTCTTTTCAGTGATTGCAGTTCCATTACATCCTTTTACTGTATCTTGCACAATTTGATGGATGTTGTAAGTAGGACTTGAGTTAGACTTTTTTCTTAAAGGAACCTACAAATGCTTAAGCTGCAACCATGATTTCTTGTAGTTATTCCAAAACAAACAAACACATATTTTACAAACAAAACACATATGTGGACTACCTGTGGAAGTCGAGTGGATATTGTGCACCTGGTAGGATGAAAAATACAGAAATTAATCTTGGGATGTTGTTTCTCCTTTGGTTTTCGTGACTGGGTTGCTGCCATTTACAGCTAGGCACATACTCACCAAATTCAAGGAAAAAGTAAATGAGTCAGCGAGCAAATAACTGAAGGAGCTCCTAATTCACAGCCAGTTAAGGAATAAAAATTATAAATAAGCAAGAAAAAGCGTTGAATTCACCTGAACTATGGCTAGCTAGGAATAAACGAAGCAGCGCTCCAACGCTGATCACTTAGGGACAGACTGTCTGGATGACTTGGGTGCCTATAGATTGTGCGGGGTAATCCCCTGGGCAATGATGATGTGGGTGCCAGGCACCACCCTCTCTGCCCAAACCCTGTCCTTTCCACACGGGTTATTATTGCCTGCTCCATCCTGAAGCCTCCAACTGACAGTATCGTGTAGATCAGACAATACTGTGACTTTTTTAATATTAATGTCCCTGTAGCTTTTCCTTAAATAAGTAACATGATCCTGAGTAAATTAGGTATTAGTTTATGGCACAAAAACTCGGCTTTTTAAAAGCTATGGCTTAGAAATGTTCTGTATTATTCCCATCTGTTTGTCTGTGCAATTACTAAGGGACATGTCCTACAGGCCTTTTTCTCCCCTTTGAGTAAGGGGTGGACGAGAGTAATTGCAACAGCTGCAAGAGCCTTTGAAAGGGAGACTTTCGGTGTAACTTGGGGACTGAACTACTGTTGTCTTGGAAAATGTCTCCCTTAATGACATGCTTTGGCATCTGTTTTAATTTTTGTTGCTGACATAGCAGGGAGGATATTGTTTCCCTTCGTTATTGTTTTCTCTAGGGAATTTCCACAGAATATATATAACACTCATATCTTTCTCTTACAATACCTGTGAGATGGATAATACTAGCAGCTCCTGTATTCTTTCTATACCTCTAGTCAGATCTATTAAGGATACCTTTGTTTAGTCTTTGAGAAAACAAAATATATTTTTTTTACTGCCATCCTGAGGAAATGGTTATTTCTCTGCATCATGCCGTGATAATGCCTTCAGTTACATCCCTCTGGAAAGCATCCATGTGTTTTTTCTCTATTATATTAAGACATAAGAAGATTAAAGTTATATATTTCATTTAAGGTGATGTTTAGTTTCAGGTGTTCCTAATCCAGAGTGTTTATGCCCAATTAGATACTCAGGAGGGCTTATCATTTAAAGTTCTTTCAACTAGCATCAGAAGAGTAACGTTCATGTTTTAGAACTAGCTAAAATTAAAGCCCAAGTCATTGAGAGTCTTTTGAACTGTGAATCACAGTCTCCATGACTGGAAGTTTCCAGATGTACAAGTACCGAGTTCTCCTTCGGAGCTTTCTGAAAGGAAGGGATGTGCATTTCATAGCTATATACAAGTCTGCATCAAAAATAGTCTGCAGTATAGGAATGATATTGAATGGTACCAGTATTCAGTGACATGCCTTTGGTCTAAATATATACAAAGAAATAAGCCATGTATCCAGACCTCACCTAAATTAAGCACAGAACTGATGCAATTGCATAATAACAGTATGATCTCAGCTGGCCTTAATATGGACGTGATGGAATGTATCCAGAGGAGGGCCACGAGGATGATCAGAGGGCTGGAGCACCTCTCCTATGAAGACAGTCTGAGAGAGTTGGGGTTGTTCAGTCTGGAGAAGAGAAGGCTCTGAGGACACACCTTATTGTGGCCTACCAGTATCTTAAAGGGGCCTACAAGAAAGCTGGTGAGGGACTTTTTAGGATGTCGGGTAATGGTAGGACTAGAGGGAATGGATTAAAACTAGAGATGGGTCAATTCAGAATGGACATTAGGAAGAAGTTCTTCACCATGAGGGTGGTGAGACACTGAAAGAGGTTGCCAGGAGGTGGTGGAAGCCCCATCCCTGGAAGTTTTTAAGGCCAGGCTGGATGGGGCTCTGAGCAACCTGGTCTAGTGGGAGGTGTCCCTGTCCATGGCAGGGGGGTTGGAACTAGATGATCTTTAAGGTCCCTTCCAGCCCTGACAATTCTATGATTCTATGATTCTATGCCATATTTTTTGGGTCGGGACAACCCTCGTTACCAATACAGGCTGGATGTGATGTGATAGAGAGTAGCCCTGTGGAAAAGGACTTGGGGGTACTCATGGATGAAAAGCTGGACATGAACCAACAATGTGTGCTTGCAGCCCAGAAGGCCAATCGCATCCTGGGCTGCATCAAAAGAACCATGGCCAGCAGATGCAGGGAGGTGATTCTCCCCCTCTACTCTGCTCGTGTGAGACCCCACCTGGAGTACTGTGTCCAGCTCTGGAGCCCTCACCACAAGAAGGACATGGACCTGTTGAGGAGGGTCCAGAGGAGGGCCACAAGGATGCTCAGAGGGCTGGAGCACCTCTCCTATGAAGACAGGCTGAGAGAGTTGGGGTTGTTCAGCCTGGAGAAGAGAAGGCTCTGGGGAGACCTTATAGCAGCCTTCCAGTACCTGAAGGGGGCCTACAAGAAAGCTGGGGAGGGGCTGTTTGCAAGGGCATGTAGTGATAGGACGAGGGGCAATGGTTTTAAACTAGAGCAGAGTAGGTTTAGATTAGACATTAGGAAAAAGTTCTTTACAATGAGGGTGGTGAGACACTGGAACATGTTGCCCAGAGAGGTGGTGGAGGCCCCATCCCTGGAGACATTCAAGGCCAGGCTTGATGAGGCTCTGAGCAACCTGATCTAGTTAAAGATGTCCCTGCTTACTGCAGGGGGGTTGGACTAGATGATCTTTGAAGGTCCCTTCCAACCCAACACATCCTATGATTCTATGATTTTTAGCCCCCCTCCCCAACTTGTTTCAACAAAACTCCTTTTCAACACGAACAAAACCTGGATCTGGTCTCAAGGCAGGCAAGAAGAACTCCTGGGTTCCAGAGTACTGTTTCAAAAGCATTGCTTTTAATCCCTGCTACCTCCTGCAGAGACTGGCATGAGCATGAGTTCAAATTATCTTTCCTTACATCAAAATGGATGGGTATGCTCTGTTACTCCTATCTTGGGGAAAGATTAAGCTCATTATAGCCAAAGCAGAGATTTGTGGCACTGAGAAACTTAGGCTATAACTAACGTTAGCTGGCCTTGAACCCAATATAAACATGCTGAAAAGTGTAACCATGTAAGTATTTGGTGCCATTGTGATAGCATAGCCATACACAATGTATAAGTATTTTACATACGTGTGTGAGCAATGTGACCACCAACAGTGGAAACAAACATAGCTGCACACAGGAAGCATCCAACTAAGCAAAAGTTGCCAACAGACAAGATAAATACAAAAGGCTGCAGTAGGCAGGACATCCTGCTGCCTACAAATGAAGGATGATTGATAAAACCAGAACCAAGGTAAGCAGTAGGAGAAGCAGATGAGAGGACTCTTTCAGGACCAGGGCAAAGATAAACATCAGGCAAGGAGACGAAAGACAGAGAAGGAAGAAGACAGGCCCACATAAGATCAGACTTCCTCTGTCGAAGAGCTCTCAAGCCTGATTGCCTCCACCTCCAACACCAAGGCCACCAAGGACTCAGACATCAGCCCTGGCTTGATGGCATCAGCTTCGTGGTACCACATACACAGAGGTGATTTAGGGTATCTGTGCTAAGGACAAAGAGTTTTACATACGTAGTGAAGATGATTAATATTATGTAAGTACTAACCATTAGCACAAAATGACTTGTTAATGAATGAATTTAATAAAGACTTTTGAGTTTAAAATTGGCCTGCTTTATAAGTCTGCTAAAAACTTCAATTATAATAATCTTTAATTCCCTATATGTAAACATATATTTAGTTGTAAGATTACCCTCTTTTTAGCTTTAATGATCACAAAGTAAAAATGTGAACAATTATCTTTTACGAGTGCCAGCGTCCTTGACTATAAAGTTTAACTCATCCTTGCTATGAGAGTACTGTGTCTGAATCCTACCAGGGCACGTGCCTCTTTCTCAGTGAAAAGGGTTAAATAGAGGCAATTTGTATAGCAGTGCAAGCATCTTAATGACCAGAAAGTGCCAAGCTGATTGAAGCTTGTGCTGTATCTACTGCAGATAAGTAAATACGTAACTTTGCAGTGTAATGTGACTGCTCAAAGTTTGTAGCACACATCCTTCCCTGGTGTAAGTCGGCCAAGCTTCATGGCAGTCCATCAGACCCAGCTGAGATACTGGTCCCACCCAGGAAAGCCAATGCTCTGCAATTTGGTTGCCTCTCAAATGCTTGCTTGCAAAACATACCTGCTGAAAACTCCAGTGGCTAATCTTCTGTCTGTCTGCATCATTTTTAAGGTGCCTCTGCCTCGGTATCTAGTATGGAATCTCCTGCTGCTGTCAACACATGCTCTACATCATATTTAATCATCTCTAATTTTGCAAAAGCACACTTTAGCAACCCTGTAGTTTCACAGGACATGTGAGCACCTTGCTGTCCTTCACGTTACAAAAATATAACTAGAATTCCACCTCCTCTTCCCATTCTACTGTGATTTGTCTGAAGACTTTTTTCTTTTAACTTCTGTTCATAAATTTCAAATGGAAATAGTAATGACTTGTTACAGCAGTCTTGTGTTTCATCAGCAGTGCTGCCCATTTGCCTAAAGCATTTGATTTGCATTTTCTTTAGTTAGATGCTACATCTTCTTCAATTTGATAGCAGAAGGATATAACCTTGCTAGTCTGCATCAGATGTCATTGTTACTACATTTCTGCAGCTGATGCTGTAACCGAAAGCCTTCTCTGACGGAATGCTGGGCTTAAAATTTTTTTGTTCATGTGAAACATTCCTCAAACATGCCTCTAACACTGCATGCAATTGATATTTTTTGTCATTTTCATTTAAAAAAATATAAAAATTAAAATTATACTCCACTAGGTATTAGGAAATTGGTAATATCTTAAAATATTTAATAATGCACTCAAAGTTCAGTTAAAAGTATTCCTGTGACTTTACAGGCTGAAATAGAAGAACGTTATAAAAGATCCCCAAATCGAGTTTCTGTGAAGTAGAGATTAGAACCAGTTATGCAATACTAGGCAAAAGAGAGCTCATTTGAGTTTATAAGCCGATTACACTGCTCCCCTGCTCTAACTAAAGCGCCTTGGTTGTCCCACTTCAGACTCCACTGATAATGCAGACAATTTTCAATTCCTAAAATACATATTAGTATATGTAATGCCATTAGGAACACACTTAACTTCTCTGAGCATGCATTAGTCATAATTTCTGAGAGACTTTGTAGGTGTTTGTGTATCTAAAGCTTATGACCTTGTGAGACACATGACATCCTGCCTGGTGCTCGGTACCAGTGGGAGTTAGGGGCTGACTAGGATTCCTCCCTGCTGGCTTGTTAAAGCTTCCTCTGCTCTTTCCTACTATCCTGTGCAATGTAACTTAAAAGAGAAGGCCTGGGCAATAACAGTAACTCATTGAAATCCCCAAGGATTCACATAAGCTCTTCCATATCTCATTGTATGCCAGGGTAGCCAACTGGGTCCCTGCGAGGCACTTGGGACAGTAGGTCCCAAACCAGACTGCTCTGCTATCTACTATGTTTTCTGGCACTTATACACATTGCTAAAATAGCTCATTCTTTCAGTTTACAGATTTACCACACCACTCCCACATATAAGAGACGCTTCACTTGTTATAAAGCTCATTTAAAATCACCTTAAAACAAGACAGCTTGAAATGAAAGACAAAGTAGCATGATAACTTCTAACTCAGCGTCATTACAAATGTTCTTAATTAAGTAAGCAAGTGGAGCTGGGGCGGCGGGCTGTTAGAGTGGATAGTGAATGTGTTTGCATCATGATCATACTTAGATTCCTTATGTTTCAGGCTGCATGCATTAGAGAAAACCTCCTGATGGAAGAGGTTCCTGCTCACAGCCAGCTCTGTCAGTTTCTTGGGGCATGGACGTGTTCTGTGATTGGACCACAAGACCTCAACTCTGTCTGTTTATGCAACTTTTTGAACTCCTTGACGTCACCTAAAACTTCTTCCTCCCACCTTGGTGACTAAGGGTGATGCTTTGCAAAGCAAAGTGTCTTCATCTGTTGAGCATAATATTTAACATCATTTGCACGCTGACAAAATGCTCAACAGAAATATTTGAATGGGAAAATGCAAGTGGCTCATTACCGGCTCTTGACTGAGATTAGACATGACTGTAATTAATCGCTGCAGGATGACATTAAGCTTCGTGTGGTTGACCTCCTCCACAATCTTTGAGAGAACACAACAATTACAAAATGTAGATAACAACATGGTGTGGCTTCCTGTCTTACTCATTTGTGTTCTGCACCTTTAGCATTGTTTACAATTTCATATTGTTTCTTCTATCAAGAAAATAACTTAATTGGCTTTTACATATGTCCTGTTTGTACAAGACAGATTTCTCAGATACGCATATCAAGACTGGATTTGTCCTTTACATGAAAATACCATTAATACAACTGTAGAATTTATGGACCAAGGGTTGTCAGAGTCAGGATGGTCAAGTATACTAATTATCAGATATACACCCCTCGCCATGAGAGATCAAATACAGCAATCTTCAGATCTATAGCATATAAAACTGAACTACATCTGAAGTTGTAAGTGGCAATGAAAGAACTGGTGAGTTCATGCCATCCCCAAAGATGCTGTTAACAGACTGCAGCTGTAATACGCTGGGAACAGGCCAAGAGGGACCTACCTCAGTTTATTCAACCACTTTCTAAATGTTGTTATGTTGCAGAAATGCTTGGATTTTTGAATGAACTAAAATAACGCTGCCTATTCCCTGTCCAATATGCATGAGTCAAGTAATATAGTGGAGGCTCTTTTGGTCTTTATTTTGAATATATATTCTGAAAGGTGCTCTGGAAACCAAGCTTTTATCTTCAGAAAAGGTTTAGAAATAAGCATGTCTCAACATTGTTTGAAATGTCATCTCAGAATTTGGTCACTTTAGGTTGTCAGTAGTGTTCGTCCTGTGGCCGTGGATGCTGGTGTCACCTAGCCATTGGAAAATCATGCTAGGCTACCAAAACCACTGCGCAGGCAGCACCAAAAGATGAGAGCAAATGGAACACTCCTGGCGCTTTTGCTGAGAGCCCTGAAGGTCAGTGGGACTCCACCAGAAACTGGAAATCTTCTCTGCACATTAGATTACGGTGACCCTTGTTCAGAAAGCCTGGCACCGGCCTCCCTTACTGTAAAGGGGATATCAAATGAAACCACCGTGTTTCTTCTAAATGACCTCCTTGTCATAGACATTTCAAGCATATAAGAGCTGCTAAAGTGCAAGTGCACTTTATATAATGACATCAGAGTGTGCCAAGCATTTGGCTCATAGATGAACTCCTGTGGCAGAGATGCTAGTTCTCTACTCTCATCTGTTTTGCTCTGCATAAGCTTCCATGGTGTCTGCACAGTAATTACAAACACAAACAAGTAGTGGCAATGCTACAGAACGTACCTTTGACCAGATAAGCATCTTCACTTCTGTGTGTTCAAAAAAGGCACTACAATTGAGAAGCATCTGCTTATTGCAAGGGAATCTGAGCAGCTAAGAAAGGTGTGAGTCCTGGAATTGCTCTGGGCCTTGCTAGCAAAAAAAGAATCCAAACGAATGGGGTTTTTTTCTTCCCTAGGTGAGAAGCATGCTGCAACCAACAGGTCAAAACATACTGTTCCCTGCTTCTTCAGCTGCACTGCAGCACAAGAGAGGGTGCGCTCAAATTCCCTAAGCCTTGAAACAAGCCCCCAGGTGTCAGGTACTAACTGCCATAAAGAGCTGTCACTTACCCATCTCCCTTACCTATCTCTTAGCAGCAGAGCTGCTTTGAAATCATTAGTGAGAGGCATGTTATTTGCAAAGACTGTTAACTCCTGCTACAGATTCTGATCTGAAATATTTAATTTAATGAGAGATGAGCTTGCTCCTTGCCACTTCTGTTACATTTCCTGATAGAACGTAGTAAACATATGAAAAGGTGTCTTTCACAAGCATTTGGCTAGCATGAGGATTGCAGATTTAGCCTTGCAGTGTGTTAAGGTTTTTGTAAAGTGCATTATTAGAACAGGGCAAAAAACACAGGGCAATTCTCCTGTCTTGCTTCAGTAGCCATGATGACTGATGGATTACTTACATCTGTCTGTGAACAGGAAAATAACTTTCAAGGTCTCTAATTTTATTTTTTTTTAAAAAGCAGGATTTCTGATCTTACATGTTGACTGATTTTGAATAAAAAATGGAAATGATGGACTTTTAATCCTTGCTTCCAACATCAGTTTACTGTCTCTGCCATTAATAAATCCTGAAAAAAATGAACCAGTAGTGGGGAAAAAAAATGTGTTGTCTTTACCTCATCAATTTCAATGCTTCTTTTAGTATTTTTAGGTGTTATTATGACAATAAAAATGACTCCATATTCACTCATTACTTTTCTGGAATGAGTTTATTTATCAGCACCTGAAATTTAATTTCTCATGCTCTAATATCTCATATTTCTATTACTCATTTATGCCCAGGATACCAGCTACTTTGGCCTGCATTTTGGAAAGAAAACAATTATTAACCTCATCAGTGATATCGTACACTTTGCTTGCAAATTTCAGAGACATATTGGACAACTTCCTGTGACGTCAGGTGTTGCAGAAATGATAAATTCTTGCCACAAAGTGGCTCTTAGATCCGTATTTTTAAGACACCTATTTTATTGCTTCCTGGCTGCATTACTATTTTTAGATATTAATCCATGCTACTTACTCATGCAAAACTCCCTCTTGAAGTTCCACTGTCCTGACAAAGCAGAAAGAATGAAGAGAGACCCTGTTTTTGAGTTGTGTTTCTCTACGCTTGTGAAGAGGAAACAGAATACCATGTGCTGTTCGCTGCTTCTGTCTATCTGAATATTTTCTTATATTTCCTAAATATTAGCATTTGTTATACTGGGTGCAGTACCTCACTGCTATAACCAGTCCTTAGAAATTCAGAACTTTGTCTGGAACTGCTGATTATTTTCAGCATCATCTAAAAGCACAACGGCTTTTTGCAATGAGGCAATGACACATGAGGCCATATTAGGCTATCCACCTTGCATCAAGCCACACAGCAGAGTAGCTTTAAAATGCCTGACAGGATTTTAATCCCAAGTGGAAAATTAATAACACGTTACAAGAAAAATGGATAAGGAAGTAGGGATAAGATCCTTCAGTGACAAGACATGAAAAATTGAAAGCAGACCACAGAATAGTTTGTGTTCTTTAGACCTTTTAAATGTTGATATGAGTAAATATGGTGGACAAGAAATGCCTTAGATATTGTTAACATCAACAGGCAGGAGATAACCTGCAGGGGTGAAGGGGGTGAATGTCCAAAACTAAGCTTCTGAATTCTCAAGCACAGGTCCACTATTTGCTAGATACAACCTGTATGGACTTGTTGTAAAATGTAGTAACACGTGGACTAAACAGAAGTAACAAACACCATATCCTTCAATCAATAAAAAGACACACACCATAACATGAGGCAAATTCCTCAATTAAGAGGACGGTCATGTGTTTCTACATACATAATATTTAGATGGAGAAATGGCTTGTAAAATTGAAAAAGTCCTTGGAAATGGGGGAAGTTCCTTAGAAATGCACCTAAAAAAAGCCCAGGGATGCTTGGGGACTTGGCCACTGACACCCAATATTAGTAACTGCAAGCACCAGAAAAGTACTAAATCAAGACTTTCTCCCCAACTCTCCAGGACCAGCTGCAATCTCCCCAATGAGAAGGAAGTCAAGATTGAGGGAATGTGACTTCAGAAATGAGTGTGAGAACATGTGTGTGAAATTACCAAGGAGGGTAACAGTGCCAACACCATCATTTCTCAAAATCCCAGTATCCAAACACACTACGTTTTCTCTGTCGTGCTCATGACATTAAGATACGAAAATGAAGTAGAAATAAAACATCTAATAAAAATGCACTACTAGGTTATGTAGACAAAAGCTTCTGTAAGACATAAAGCTACCATAAACGGCTGCAAGTTTAGCCAGTCAAACAACTGCTAAAACAAATATTTGATGAATCACAACACATTTTTTCAGTATCACTCAGAAAGACTCTCTAATATTTGAACATACCAAACAAGATAATCAAGCCTGAAAGATAAGGACAGAGAAAATAAATATTGAAGTCAAGACAGAACACCACAGATGTGAAGTGTGAGTCTGTTACCGATCTTTATATGCAACGCTTCAGAGCAGGATCAAATGAAGGAGGTGAAGAAAGCTACCAAATCCCTTCTCCGGTGAAAATAATCATATGCATTTTGAGGCAGTGTTGAATTGTACCCACAATGTTGTTCTAAGGTAAAGCTGTCATTGATGGCCGTGCCGCCTCAAGGCTAGGTTTTCCTCTCCTGGAAATAAAAAGGAAACTTTTGCCACTGATCCCAGTGGAAGTAAAACCAAATGCAGAGAAAGCAAAAAGTCACAGCAAAATAAGAACATCTTCGACACAGGTTTATTCCTGCAGACCTCACTGATACTCAAGGTTTGCCTGTGCAACATGCCAGTGTTTAGCTTAACTGTAAGAGATGTGTAAGAGTGTCTATAGTCATTTTAAGTATCATGAAATCCTATTTCTATTTCTAAACTAAGAGCATGTAGCGATCAGAATTCTTTACACGTAGCTCAGAGGGCTGGCTGCATGCATTTGACATGACTGCTAGCCAGCTGTGTGGTTGCTTGAAGAAACCTAGTCACCTTCAACAGTCCCAAAATCTACGCAGAAGCAGCCACTTCATCACGTGGTTACATACTTGGCTTGCACCTACCCATGCTGAAAGACACACTCTCACATGTGGCTCCTTCCAGCTGATGATAAAGTGCTGAGCTGTATCCGGATTTTAAGTACTTTCCCATATGGAAAACCTGTGAGACTTGGCAACTCCCATCATCCTAAGAAACCATCATTTTTCTTCACTGCCCAATCCAGTTGTCTTAGGACTGGCCCCTGAGTCACATACAGCTCTGGGAACTTCAAGTGCAGTATTTGTGCTGGAGCTACAGCCAGTGATGGCAGCAAGGCGACAGGAGGACAGGCTTGATAGATAATCAAGTGTCTAATTATGAGAGCAAGCGAGCCAGCAAGGAATGCCAAAGGTGCCAGTTCTTCACCGCCTTGCTGTCTAGGTGAATATCCAGCTGTCCCTCAATGAAGAACTACCACCATTTTCTGCTTGCAAATTACTCCCAGGATGTCTGCTTTGAGGTAGATGCTATGTGCCTTGAAGAGAAGACTTGGATATGCACTTTTAGTCTGGCTAAGTGCGGTGGAATATATTTCTTTGGCCTTGGAGCTGTAGGAAAACAGCTGTAGTGATTTCGTTAAGCTCAAGAGGAGGAACAAAGAAGTTTATGCACCCAAGAGTTCTTAAGAATGGTCTGCATAAAATCCCGCTGAGGTGTCTTCTGTCACACATGAATGGAAAAGCAGCAGAGAGATAGGCACGCTGCTCTAACACCACATGGATTTTGGGTACCACAATATTTTTGTCAGAAGATTCTTCAACACCTGTAAATGCCTTTATAACAGCAAAAGAATTGTAATGTGGAGATTAAAATGAGCTGGCAATGAGACAATGAAGCCAACTAAACAGCTTGACAGCTTGGTAGACTAGCTCAACATTCATAGCTCCATAAAAATGTGATCACCCTTCAGCTGGTACCATTTCAGGCACAGAGCACACCAGTGTCAGTAAGACTCTTTTCAAGTATTTTAACTGAAGGACTACATGTCCAAAACACTATCAGAGGACCAAAAAGACATTATCTAACTTGTGGGAACTGCCCCCTAATCCTTCTGAACAGGAATTTCTGGTTACAGTTTGTTTTCCTCTAGAATTAGGAGCCCTTAAATCAGTGACAGAGACGGACAAACAGACCTGGCCACGTAGTATGGGTAACAGTAAAGCTATCCTAAATTAGGTGTTAGATGTTCAGTACAGAATGCTATGTCACACACCCAGAAGGGTGGAGTGATCAGCACTATAAGTATGTGTGGAAGCGTTTTCCACCTGGAAATCAAGGCAACAGTGGTTTTTATCCAAAGTGTACGCCTGTCCTGCTTTAAGGTTCCATGCTTTGTTTTTCACTCTTATAATGCCTTGTGCACTTACATTTAAATGTACGTCAAGTTACAACTATGCAAGCAGACAGGACAGAATTTGGCTCTTCCAGCTCCTCATCCTTTCCTTTCAGCCATAAAACCATCTTTCTACGGTTAATTCTTTGCTGAGATTTCTGATAGCCAAAGTATGAGAGTGACTGTTGGGATGCCTACGAGGCCCTTCTTCTTGTTCAGACAGCCAGATCAGAAAAGCAGATCAGATAGGGTCATCAGTGTAATGGTGAACGTGAATGGGACACCCTAAACTCTCTCAGGGGGCGTTTGTCCAACACTGATAATGCTAAAGATGAAGACGACTATCAGATGGATTAAACAGTAATCAGGAAATTAAGAGAGACTTTGGCAAAAAAGAAGGATCCAGCCTGAAAAGCAGTATAAAAGCAGTAGAAGCATTTGCAGCAGTGGGCAAGTGCCAAGGCAGGCCAGGAACACCCTGAGAGCTGCTGGTGCTGGGGTGGAGAGAGCAGCCTTGCTGCAGGGCACCACTGGGCACCTGCACCCCATCACTGTGACGGGCACAGAGGAGGGAACCCCCATTGGCAAGTACCTACGGGACCTTGCCGAAGTCTTCCTCCATGGCATGTGGGTCGGGGTCGCAGCGGTGGCAGAGGTGCAGGTACACCTGGAGAACCCTATTACACAGTATTCAGGAGAGAGGACATCAGCTTGTGACCTACATACACAATCATCCACTTAACTGGGTGGGGTGAAGCATAGGTGGATGGCATTGTAACATTTTGTATAAAAATTTGTAAGTGGCTGTTAGTGTTTTGCAAGCATTTAGTATCAGTTTATCTGTTATATTGCTGACACTGATCCTGAATGCATAGTTCATCGATTGCCAATTAATTTCATGTCACTAAATATGACACAGCATTTAGGTCCCAATTTGACAATGGGTCTTTGAGCATTTCTACAGTTCTAGAGCAGTGAATCATTATAAAACAAGTCCAACAACTACGCTTAAAAGAGCATTGTGAAATACCTGAAATATCAAAATTATTCTTGCAGTGAGGATGAGACCTACCTGTGCTAGTAGGCTTTCACAACTTTTATGTAGACCTCTGCCTTCTGCCACATTCTCAAGCCCTCCAAACCTCTCATAGCTCCTCTCTGTAATCCTTCTTTCTAATGACAAACAAGGAACCTAAGCCACATATTCATGGCTGATCAGGTTGGTGAAAAATCTGTCAAGATTGTGATATATCTGATCCTGGCTCTTACCTGAAGCCTTATTTGCTATGTTTCGAGTGAAGCTGCACCCTAGGGTTCATTATTCCATGAGTGCAGTCATCTTGTGTGAAGCACGTTATCACGCTACCAACAGTTATCACACCAGCTTTGTACACTGCTTTAATGTGTTGTGGTACTAAGAATATATAGATGTAGCCAAGGTAACAAGTGAAAAGCAAATGGCTTCTTACTGGGAAAACATTAAAAAGCAGATCGCAACAGTCAGTGATTCAATCAAACTGCCCGACTACAGAAAATTGCATATATGAAGAATTCAGCAGGAAGACTTATGATGTCTGCTTTTGGTAGCAGTTGCGACCTTGGCTGACCTCTGAGCACATTCTAGCACTGGGTCTCAAATTGGACAACAACAGAAGGAACCTACCGGCTGCTTTCGAGTTTGGGTCTGACCTTGGATGACTCCCAAGGAAACTTGCTTGTCCCCAGCGACCTTTTACATAAAGTCTTATGGAGCAATGTGCTTTGGTGACACTAAGTAGACGTGGTAAGGCTGGACCAAAACAGCGGCGATATCAGAATAACCCTACTGCTTTCCCTTGAAACAGACCTTGACTTCAGAAAGCCCCTACCTTTTTCCCTGGAAAAGCTTAAAGCTTACCCCAATCCCATGAGCATTGACCTCAAATACTACATGAGAAAAATTTTTACCCATCTTGGGCTTGTTACGCACCTCCCAGCCACCTTCTGCTGACCCTGCAGAAAGTCTCTGACCCATTCCAAAGCTAAAATAGAAACTGGATGTTGCCATACTACTTAGGAGTTTACATTCTTCCTGGAGAAGAGAAGGCTGTGGGGAGACCTTACAGCAGCCTTCCAGTACCTAAAGAGGGCCTACAGGAAAGATGGGGAGGAAGTCTTGATCAAGGAGTGTAGTGAAAGGATGGGGGTGATGGTTTTAAACTGAAAGAGGGGAGATTTAGATTAGATATGAGGAAGAAGTTCTTTACTGGGAGGGTGGTGAGGCACTGGAACAGGTTGCCAGAGAAGCTGTGGATGCCCCATCCCTGGAAGTGTTCAAGGCCAGGCTGGATGGGGCTTTGAGCAGCCTGGGCTAGTGGGAGGTGTCCCTGCCCACAGCAGGAAGGTTGGAACTAGATGGTCTTTAAGGTCCCTTCCAACCCAAACCATTCTATGATTCTATGATTAGCACACCGTGAGAGAACATGATGATAATTTTATAAGAAGTTACATACTTCCTTCAAAAACAGTAAGCACTACCTACATCCAGCATGGTACGGTAACGCTTTTTGACAGCATTAAGGCAGATGCCTTTAAAAACAGTGACTTTTTTTCAAGAGGAAATGGCATTGGAAATAATGAAGTAGAAAATCAATGTTTTTTAAAGGTGTGTACTTTAATATTCTGTTAAATGTGGAAGAAGAAAGATATTCAAGTACAGAAATAGCATGTCTCAAAAGTTTTTATGTCAGGGCTCATGAAAATGCTGTGTATCTATGAAAAAAGCTGGGCGAGGTACTGCAAAATATGTTGGTTTATGTTCAAACCTTGAAGAAACTGAAGTCTCCGGTTTCAGTTTTAGTATGAAAATCTTTGAACTTTAAAAAAAAAAAGGCAAAAGGATTATAAATTGTCTTTGCTGTCTTTCCTGATGTCCTTTCTCCAATGAATTAAAGTACTAGGATGTGAACAAACAGTAAGGTACCAAAGTGTCCATCAATCATCGCACATCCTGACTAATCCTGTTCAGATATACCCAACTGTGAAAGGAATGCAATCCTTAGCACAGCCTGCTCGGTGCTGGCAGGTACCTAGTCTGTTTTGCTATCCAAAGAGTGCCTTTCACGGCAGCTGGAAGGTCCATGGAAGACTTCACACTCTTCTGCCCATTAACAGATAAAGGCTAATGCATTCATGCAGAAGATTTTAAAACATTTCCCAAACCTGAATGTCCTAATAGAGTAAACTGGGCCATTTTCATAAGCGTTGGAGGAAAGGACAAGATTTCCTCTGCTTGAAACTCCTTTAAGATGTCTTGATTGCCATCAGCTAGCATGGCCATGGCAAACTGCAGGGGCCAACTACAGCTTTTAAAAACAGTATGTTTCCACAGATTTTCATCAATACATCTCAGAGTCTTCCCCAATAACAGAAGTAAAACTCAATAGAAGAACTGAAATTGAGGAAGAAATGGTTTATGTAATGGTCCTAACAAGAAGTGCTGCTACAGTTTCTTCTGTCTTTTTCATTTTTAACGTGTACTGAAGAAAGCTTTCTGTTGAAGTTTTCCCAGCATCCTTCAGATTTGAAAATCTCCCAACATAGACATCTTCTATTTTAAAGCATGGTCTCAGTTTATGACCAATTTTGTTTTATTGTTATACAGCTTAATATGACATGATGATATATGCTTGATTCTGTACATTATTCCCAAAGTTAGGTTTGCCTGCTTGCCTACATACCCTAATGAAAAAGAAACTGATTTTCAGACAGATGAGTCTGATCGGTTGTACAGCTAGCTTGTATCATCACACGAGCATCTATACAAGCAGGAAAAAGAAAGTGGGACCACTCACCTGGGGCTGGGAAGAGAGGAGAGACCAGACCAGCTGTTTTCAGCAGCTGTGTGAATTTAGATTTTACTTAAGTCAGCTGTGTAACTGCACCTGAACAATGCCTTTGAGTCTTAGAAAGACGTTGGACAAATACATACGGCATAGCAACCTGGACCGTGGAAACCAGCACAAGATAACTCTTACTGCTACAAGAAACTTGGTTTTACAAAGCACAAATCACAGGACATTATCTGTTATTTATTGAAAATGACATGTCTACCTTCACACTCCAGCTAAACTCTGCATAGTTTGGTGTATGTTTGCTCAAACATCATTCATTACCTTATTGAGACAGTATTCTCCTTCAGTGGTGTTAGAATAAAACAAAAAGCTGGGTACACTTCAGTGGTGGATCCTCCTTTTCTTGAGTTTTGTAATTTATTTATTTCTAATTGATGCTGCAGCAATATGGTGTGGACTCTGAATTCCTGCCATTTTGCTGATAAAAAACTACTCTGGTGCTTACAGCAGATCCTGTTTTGCTGTGTTTGGAAAGCAACTCTGGAATCAACAAAAACCTTGGAGCTCACGTAACCACTGTTCCATCATAAATAAAACAGTATCACCTTTGGAACTTTTTTATTATAAGTATTTCTAATCAACATTAGGCATCTTTAAAGACACTGATTTTGGTTTTATACTTTTTAAATTTGTGGCAGCTTAGGGGAACTGGCAGTGTGATGTCAAGAGTCAAGTAAGAGTTAATTATCTTTACTGCCTAAATTCACAGTCTGTCTATCCAACCTGTACAAAGCTGAACTGCTGTTGTGTAAAACTTAGGCGCATCTGTCCAGACAGAGGAAGCCCTGTGTTCTCTGAGCTCCAAAGCAGCTATCGTCTAAAAGCTCTTTAGCCATGTATATTCTGCCTCCTAACATCCATTTACATAGATCTGTTGTTGTAATTTTACTACTGTCACGTGGGTTTGAAGAGATATACTACTTTTCTTTAAAAGAACAAATCACCCTTTCCATGTGTAAAAGGATCAGGGGAAAAAAGTAAAGCCATGGGAGACCTCTTAGGATAAAATACCTTAGCGCTCTAAAATTCTGGATCCTTAACTTCCATTTGAAAAATGTTAATTTCCACCAAGTGGCTCTAGAATGGAGGCTGCTTTCTGTCACAGTAATTAATGGGTCCCTACGCTGCCATGTCTGTGCACTTAGTGATCTGTAAAGTATTAGCATGATAATGACAGCAGCCTGGGACAGCACCACTCAGATACAAACAACTGATGGGATGCAGGCTAGTGTCTATACTAGAAGTTGTGTGAAAATAATTTATATTCACAGGTCAAGTTCAAATTTGCATGGGTACTAGCACTTACTAAAGCCAGTGTTTCTAAGATCAAGTTAAAACTAGTAACAAGAGACTCCTTAAACATGACAGTGACAGTGCACGCATACGTCAGTAGTTTTAACACAGATGTGAAACTACAGCTTTAAGCCATCAACCACAGAAAGTCCCACCCTTCCCCTGTTGCAGGAATGAATAGCTGGGGATAGGGGTGTGCAAGCTTTGTTTTTTCTAGAGCTAAATCCATTGCTTATACGTGCATAATGCGTAATCTCAGCATGGATTTCTGCACCACCACCAAGCACGTTCCTGCTTCTTGTGACCCCAACCAACTTCTCCCATTTGCTCTCTTTTACCTTGTGTATTAATTTTGCAGCAATCTGATCTGTCTGGAAAACACTATTTTTATTACTGTGAAATTAGCCTTCTTCAAGATTAGTTTTTTGCAGTGTGCAAATCTGTATTAGCCTGAGTGCATGCATGGTTTCAGTACACAGGGTAGCTATGTATGTAACACCTTGTGCTTCCATGGCCTTTCTCCACCAAGCTGAGCAGCTGAATTTCACTGTATTTTGTTTCATCCCTTTCCCTTTTTGCCTATGTACACAAGCATGACACCAGTCATGATGATGATTCAGGATGCCATACCAAAAACGTAAATAAAAAACCTGAAATGTGTTTTTGCTTGAGCTGAGAGCCTGAGCTCATTTTCATCTTCTCTGTGTTCCACACTCTCTAATTAATATCTTTGCAGATGTGCAGCATTAGGTTTCATAGCCAGATGTATTCTCTGTCAGATGAAAAAAATCTGCTTACTCTGCAGCCTGTCACCACTTCTCTGATGTGCCCACAAAAGGCACCTGCAGAAATATTGTTAGTCTCTTCAAATCGTATGCAATGGGATTGTTACTCTATCCTCTGCCTGAAGAAAGTATTAAAAACTGAAGGGAAAAAAAAAAAATAAAGACAACAATTAGTATTGCAGATTCAGGCAGAAATTTCACTGTTACAGAGACTCATTTCTTACTTCAAGAAAAAAGAACGGATTTGTAATTCATGGTAATATTTCTTTGCATAGAACATGGTGATTTGCTTTTAAATGTAGAACTCTCAAAGCAGTTTCTAATGGGAAAATTGATGCAGGAATAACAAGTGTCTTATGCAAGGCTACATGACAATTCAGTGACAAAACAAAGACAAACTCCACTTCCCATCCCTGAAGCCCGTTTTTCCTACACCATTACTTACCCAACACCAATGCATTTTTGCTACTATAGAGCTTAGTGTCTACAACTACATGAGAAGCCATTTACATCCATTTATCTTCACTGTTCAAATGTAAATGGACAAAAACTGTTTTTTTATAAACTGCATAGATTTACATTTAGACAAGAGACAAAGATTGGTGCCTAATCTTTAAATTCAAATTAAATACCAGCAACTTTTAAAACTAGAGTTTAATTCCAATGATCCTCCAAGCTCTTGTATAAATTACAAATTTGTTACAAATTATAAATCACATAAATTTTGTGTGGCTATTTACTTTTATTGCATTTCTGCTTCTCAGAAGCTAAAACTAGTCCAAAACACAGACGTAAATCACTTTATGTTCAGTGTTTGTTTTAAAAATCATTAATAAAAGTAATCTAAAAGGCAAATTTAGCTGGCTGAAGACCACATTTTTCAATGTGGACTTATTCGACTGCCTGACATTAAAGGCATTTTGAGGAGGGTGATTGTTGTGGTTAGATTGGGAGGGTAGGACCCCAAAAAAATGACACTTCAGGTCTGTTGTGCTCTGTCAACATTTCCTGTACGGGCCTGCTCAAGCTGCCTAAAACACGACTCCTCAGGGTACAGCGTAAGTAAGTGAATCTGCAGGACTAGAGATGTGTTGTTACATCAGGGGGGTTATTTTTTCCTTTTTAGGCTGTAAATAAATAAATGCCTCTTACACGTAAGTGACTATAGTGATTTTCATCAAAACTGGATTGCAGAAGAAACAGGATGTAAAGGTGCTTACCACATACCTGTAAAACTAAATGAAGCTCAAACAAGAGCATCTTCGCTGTTTTGCACGCGGTATGTTTGGATACTAGCCTAATTCTGGCACTATTAAAGTTCCTATTTTAAGCTTAGAAGCCCCTCCGCACAATGCCGCACCTGGCACAACGCCCTTTCCCCAGCTACCTGCAGCTGGGGCTTCTTCTGTCTTCCTTCCTTCTTTCCTTCCTTCCTTCACAAGCTGCACCTGGTTTTCGTGCCTGGGTTGGGGCTGTTTGCTCCCATAGAGACCTGCGATTCTCTCCCCAGGGCACCCGGCGCTGCTCTCCCCGCCGCCGCGGCGAGGGCAGCCTCCACAGCAGTCAGGCGCCTCTCTGCAGGCCGCCATTTTTCCTCCGCCGGACGCCATGTTTCCTCCGCCGGCGGTGAGGTAACACCGCCTCCCCGCTGCCGCCACCG
>VYZM01020064.1:348906-360585 GCA_013398915.1 Dromas ardeola
GGGCCGGAGCGGGGGGGCGCGGTTCCCGGCGGCGGGGCTGTCTTCCTCCTCGTCCCCCTCTCCTGCTAGCGGGGGGAAGGAGCTGGGCCTGCCTCGTTGCTCGCCTCTCCGGGAGGTGGGTCCTTTCCCGAAGTTCGGACCAGACGCGGAGGGTGCGGGATGGGCCTGATCCAGGCTAGCAGCGCGGGAGGTTCAGCCTGTGGGCGGTCGCCGAGTGCCGCGGCTGCCTGGGTTGGTGGGTTTTCTGGAAGGGCTGTGGTGAGAGGGAATCTCTGGTCAGCCCGCGAGCGTGTGAGGCGGGGGTGGCTGGCGATCTCGTTCGTCTTCCCCAAAGACCGTGGAGTCGCATTTAGAGCCTCAAACGGCCACGGCATCCCCGCTGCCGTCTGGGCTGGTCACCGGCCGGCAAGGGGCGGCCTGGTGGTCAGTCGGGCCTGGGCGGTAGCCTGAGAGAAAGGTGCTTTACCCCGCTGCTGTGAGGAAATGCACCTGGATGATCTTCTTGGGGACGCTCTTAAGGGGGGGAAAAAAAAAGTTCAGATACATGAAACGAAACTGTGCCAGCAGTCTGGCGAATTTGAAATATGTCAGTGAGATGGGTGTTGGCTGCTGCTTCTTTGACAGTGGTGGGGGTTCGCCCCTGCTGTCATGTGGAGTGCTGCAGGCAGAGAGGAAAGGAAAGCTGAGTGCTGGTCATGTGGCGTGTTGTCAAGATAAGTGCTTTTCAGCTTTTAGAGTTTTCCATCCTGGGTTGAGTTTGTTTGTAAAACTTCTTATATTTAATGTGTTCCTGTGACTCTAGCATGACTTGTAGGGAAGGTGAAGCTTCTGGTTATCTTCCACAGCCCCATCAAAATGGGGAAGCTGGAGAGCTGTTGGAAACTGCTAGGGAAAATGTTTAAAGATTTGTGTCTATACAATATTGAGATTATGGAGTGTGTCCAGAGAAGGGCAACAAAGCTGGTGATGGGTCCAGAGAACAAGTCTTATGAGAGGGAACTGGGGTGATTTAGCCTGGAGAAAAGGAGGCTATCGCTCTCTACAGCTACCTGAAAGGAGGTTGTAGAGAGGTGGGGGTCGGTTTCTTCTCCCAAGTAAGAGGTAATAGGACAAGAGGAAATGGTCTCAAGTTGAGCCAAGGAAGATTTAGGTTGGATATTAGGAAAAATTGCTTCACTGAAAGGGTGATCAAACATTGTAAGAGGCTGCCCAGAGAAGTGGTTGAATAACCATCCATAGAGGTATTTAAAAGACAGGTAGACACGGTGCTTAGGGACATGGTTTAGTGGTGGTTTTGGCAATGTTGGGTTGATGTTTGGACTCGATAAGAGTCCCTTTCAAGTTTAGAAGATTCTATGATTCTAATATGAAGAATTTTCCATCAATACATACTATAAAGTGCTGAGCCAACACCTTGTATCGCCAAAACCCTGCATGTCACCATGATGTAAAGGATTTATTTATCGTATGTCAGTTTTCTTACACAAGTTGAACGTTGTGCAGGCTCATCATACCTGTGTAGTGAGTAAAGGGTGTTTGAGGTCTGACTGACTAATGTCTGTAAAGCATACCACTTCATTCTGTGGAAGGTATGCATATAGACTGCCTTTTTGAATGAAGCCTACAATGAAGTCTCAGGTGTAGAAGTCAGGTTGTCTCTTGAAGTCTTATTTGGAAACAAAGGAAGATGAGACAATAACAAATGCTGCTCTAATTTTGGTTTCGTTTTTTTTTCTATGAAAACTTTTTTTTAGGTAATGTAAGCATTTCAGTTATACACAAGAGAGGAAGCAGGCATGTCAGCTCTTTGTCCACCACCATCTCCTGCAGTTGCTAAAACGGAGATCTCTTTGAATGGCGAGTCACCTTTATTAGCTGCCACTTTTGCGTACTGGGACAATATTCTTGGCCCCCGAGTGCGGCATATCTGGGCCCCAAAGACAGAACAGGTGCTTCTCAGTGATGGTGAAATAACTTTTCTTGCTAACCACACCCTGAATGGAGAAATACTTCGGAATGCAGAAAGCGGTGCAATAGATGTGAAGTTCTTCGTCTTGGCAGAAAAAAGGGTAATCATTGTGTCATTGATCTTTGATGGAAACTGGAATGGAGACAGAAGCACATACGGACTATCAATTATACTTCCACAAAGTGAACTTAGCTTCTACCTACCGCTTCACAGAGTGTGCGTGGATAGGTTAACACATATTATAAGGAAAGGAAGAATATGGATGCATAAGGTAGGTTTATTGTTCATTACTAAAAACAATTGTCCAAGTTGTCTTGAGCAAAAGCAAGAATTAAGATTCTGTGACACCTGATATGTAGCAATCCAGACACAAAAACTTAGAGGAGGCTGACCTCTCTACAAGTATACCATTTTGAAGACTAAAAGTTGTCAATATGTCAGTAAATTCAAGGCTGGGGTTTTTAGACGTATGATTTATCCTGGTAATATATAACCTGTACGAGGCATTTAGGTGAAACGGGTATCCTGCACAGTTTTTCATCTCTCTGAACTTGATATAAATTGTTGCTTTTAACTGTGTTAATTGGTGTATTTAAACTAGGTAGAGTTGTAAATTTACTGTGTTTCAAATCACTATTTTCACTGTTGAGGTCCAGAAAATGGAACTGATGCAATTAATATTGTCATTGTTGTTACAGTTTTATTTCTCATAAAAGGGTATCAATGAACAGTTTGGTACATGTTAAATTGTGTAAAATTAATGAGAGAACTACAAAAACACATCTACTTTGGTCCAAATATTTCTACTTTTGAAATTCAAAAAGGAAAACCTGCTAAATTTTTCTGAAGAATTGCAGTTCTTGCCTTTGGGTACATTATGGATATTTCCATATTAAGTTAAAATTGTTATGTATTTTTGTTTAAAATAAATAACATTCTAATAACAAAAATTAAAATCTCTGTTGTGTTCACGGAGTACAAGTTGTCTTAGAGCAGTAATATGCATGTCAGCTGTAATGTGTATGATGATGCATGTTTGTTAAAAGTTTTTGTTCCTCTTCTGTTTTGAGCCCTCTTTGTCAACATACTTTAAACTTCCTTTTTGAGGCCTCTTATCTGAACTAATTACGATTTCTGAAATAATAAGCTGATGTTAATTTTTGTGGTGGTGTTTCCTTTTTGCTGGATGAACAAACTCCATTGATTCTTGCTGCATTGCTTGATGATGGCTGGAAGTGTTTTCTGTCACATTGGCTCTTGATAATTCTGGGGTTTATTTTTCAGAGGAAGGACAGGACATAAAGTTCATTTTCAATATAGTAGAAACACAAATATTTAGTTCTTAATCTAGTCTTCTACAAGCCTGCTGGATGTTAGTGCTTTTGACATAAGTGAATGCTATCTCGTGTTCTTGATTACGTTGCTTCTCTGTCACTTAATGTCCTGTGTACTGACTTTTAATGTGAGTGGTCGAGTAAGAATTGTCCACCCTTCTTAACTATAGTATGTCT
Organism: Dromas ardeola; assembly: GCA_013398915.1. Classification (NCBI taxonomy): domain Eukaryota; kingdom Metazoa; phylum Chordata; class Aves; order Charadriiformes; family Dromadidae; genus Dromas; species Dromas ardeola. The sequence continues at coordinate 352,387 of VYZM01020064.1, forward strand.
TCTCTCTTTTTGGCCATTGATCCATATCAATATGTTTCCACAGTAGAAATAGCCTTCAAGTGGCATTGAGAATGACAAAAAATGTTTTCTACTAGTTTCCTCAGAAAAGAGTCATTAAGTTCTTTATTCTTTTTTCACATCTTCTTGAAGCAGATAGGCCAACTGGATTAGCTGAGTCAGTGATACATTCTGAAATAGACATTTATTGTCTGTCTTTTTTCTTTTTTCTTTTTTTTTTTTTTTTGAGAAAGATCAAACATCCCTGCATATATCTGCAGTTCTGCAGCCTTACCTAGAAGAGAAAAACCTGCTTTGAAAATGTAGATTAAAATTTAGGCATGAGTTGTAAAATGTTAATACTGAATTAAAACAGGCTCATTTTGTAGTTTGCGTTTTGAGGCAGTTCAGCAGCTATGGCTACAACAGAACAAAAAATGTTGAAGTCCTATCTGAAGGGAACTAGTATCTGTTCTAGAATTTCTAATAGTTCTAGTTATCAGCTCTCATCAGTTCTGTGTAGATCTGGAGAACAGTTCCAGCTGGACTTTAGAAGAAAATAAACCTTCTGAACTCAAGGACTAGGAGAAACATGGAATAGTGTTCAAACTGGCAGAGAAAGACAAGCAACTCCAAGCAAGTCATCTATATGGGGCTAGAAGACCCTTTTATCCACTTTAATTTTATGTTCCAGATGTTTGTCTAATAATTATGAGCAGTTATATTTCTAAAAAGAAGTAGCTTATACCCCTCATTCAGCCTTATCTTCATGAAGACTGACATCTTTTAAAGAAAAGGATCTTTGTTTTCAAGGATGACTTCGCTGACGCTGAACTCAAGGATGGAGGTGCCCTGAAGGAATCTGCCTCATTCTAGTAATGTTTTTCACAGATGCCTCTTCTAGGTGGTTAGATAAGTTTTATTACTGTTTTAGGGGAAGTTACTGCAGCTTGTTCCCTACTCATCTGCTCAAGAAGTTGTGTAAAATCTTTTCCCACTTGATCAACTTTGAGTAGTTCAGTCACAGGAAACTAATGAGTAACCAATAAAAATGCAATAACCTGTCAGCGTCTAGCAAAAGATATCATTAGTTCTTGCAGCAGCTTCCATTTTTTGCGTATTGTATTGATTGTTCCCGTGATAAATGCCAAATTCCCTTTGTGAATAATAACTTGGTTCCGTTGTAAGTTGCATTTTTTAATGCAGTTTGCTACTTAGCTGCTGATGAGTCTGTTTTGAAAACTTTGTCCAGTCTCTTGTACATTGTGTTTCGTGTGTTTTGAGGTTTCATGTCTCCTGCACTTGATTTATAAAACAATGTTTTGAAGACTTGTCAGTGTCCCAAAATGGGGGGCGGGGGGAGGAAGTCCTGTTTTTCCTACCATCTCCCAGCAATTTATTTTTCTCATTCTGGAGATCTCATTTTTTCTCTTGCTGCATCAGGAACCATCAGTCTGTACTTTATCCATTTGAAAATAAAAATCCATACATAAAGTGGAATTCTGCACCATAATCTGATCATTTGGCATTATCTTGATCTGTAATGAAGAAACTTAGTATTTTGTCATTGTCATCACGCCCTCCCTTTCCTGCTACTCCTGCTCAAGCTTGTGAGAGGTTTGGTGGGGGGCAGAGCAGAGGTCATTGATCTGTTTAAAATGACATCACTTCCTGCTAATGTCAACTCTGTAAAAGAGAAAAAGACTTGAACATCGAAATTTGAATCTAAGAAGCATGACTCCACAGGGAAGAAACTGTACCATTTGACTGTTGTGTGCATACGTATATAAACAAATACCAGAGCGTTTATATTTAACTGCTTCTCTTGCTCAGGAGAGGCAAGAACATTTCCAGAAGATTGTCTTGGAAGGCACGGAGAGAATGGAGGATCAGGTAAGGGACGTCTGGTTGATGCATATGGCACACCATCACAAAACTGTGTGACTGCGTCTGGTGACTGTAGAAGTTGGTGCTGCTTCTTATTTTTGGGATCCAGGAAGATACTTTGGACTGGCTGATGATCTGCCATGCACAGGAAGCAAAGTTTCTGAAGATAGGATGATGGAAGCTGTGAACAATTTGAAGGAAAATATATTTCATCACTTTGTGGGTAAAGCGGAAATCTATGAAGAATATTACCTTTCAGAAAATAAAAGTCATTTACTTGAACTTGAAGCTCTGGAAAGGTAGTAGCTTCCATAGATTCATGCTCGCCTCCTATCAAGGATGTTTTTTCGCTAGGTCGTTGCCTTTTCAAATTACAGAGATGCACGGAGTCTATCATGTTGGAATGTGTTTAGAGACCTCATGGATAAGAATGTGAAAAGAATTTGATCTCTGAAACTGTAAATATGAAATTGTGGCTTCAGTTCCTTGTGATAGATAAATCAAATAAGCAATTTTGTATGTTAATAACTAATATGCCTGTTTTTAGTTTCCTGTCATTGTTGAAACATCAGACTTGGATCTAAAATGCTTAACAGTAATTACTCATAATATGGTATGATCAAATTATCTCACTCCGAATACTTCTTGTCCAGGCTGCTCAAACTGATGGTGAAAATTAGCCTAGGACCCTGGAAGTACATTTCAGACATGATGTTGAGAAGCAAAATCTATGTTTCCTGTTCATAATTGTTGATGAGGAAAGCCCAAGAAGTCTATGCATCAATTTCAGCTCATACTAAACTTCCAAACAATAGGAAGTTAAAGTTGTTTTGCATGTAATATTGCAAGTTCATGCTAGTAGTAACTTCTAATACCGCACAATGTGCTTTTACTTCAAGCATTTTTGTTTATTGCGCAGGGCCAGAGCATCATTCCAATGCTGACAGGAGAAGTAATTCCTGTAATGGAACTCCTTTCATCTATGAAATCACACAGTGTTCCAGAAGAAATAGATGTAAGTCCTTGTGTTCTTTGCATTCTGAATACAAAAGGGGCTTTGGCCCTCTGGTTCAGTACTCTCTTTGGCAGACAAAACCCCACAGATGTCATAAATTCTTGTACATTTCAGTTGTTTCACCTTAAGTTCTCGTAAATGGTGTAGGAAATGGTTTAACATAACTGTTTTAGTTCAGTAAATAAAACAGTACTAGCGGTGGTTCTTATGGTCAGCACTTAACAAAATTGACTGTGTAGGATGATACCGATTTTAAGGGTGGAGTGGAAAGGCTATTTGATGCAAAACAACATGAATAGGGAGATAAATGGTTTTAATGTTGATACCTGTTTCAGCATGGTTTAGTGTTCTCATGGAAGAAGTAAAAGTGATCTCATATGCAGTAATTTAAAGTATTCTGGACGAGGTTATAGAAAAAAAAAAGGGAGGAATCTGACTTGTGACTGGTGAAGAACATTCAATAATCAAGTGACTTTCTAATTTTCAAAATCTTTTGGCTGAAGTCAGAAGGTCTTTTTAAGGTTGTGCTTTTTGGCACAGTCTTACAACTTAGCTTAAATGGTTCCCAAACAGTTACCACCTATCATTAAAAGCAAAAATCAATTAATTGGAAGGTGTTGCAGATCCTTGTCTAACCTTTGTTTATATTTACTTGCATTTCAGATAAGTGACACAGTGCTAAATGATGATGACATTGGGGATAGTTGCCATGAAGGCTTTCTTCTCAGGTATGAATTTCAGTTTTGATTTATGCTGTGGTAAAATGGTTTAAACTTGTGTGTGCATATATATATATATCTGCAGGTGCATATGAACATGTATTAGATTAATTTTCTTTATAAGAGGGGGGAGGATGACATGTATTTGGCTTTTTGGGTTTTTGTCTATAAAATGCTGTAGAAGTTGCTGTCTTTTTAGAAGAATGGCTCTGGGCTAATGGCTGCATCCCTGCAGACTGTTGTCACAGAGTCATTTGCTTGAGAATAGAATTCCTATCAAATACAGTTTTTCTTTGATACTTACGTTTAATTTTATGAGGATGTAAGTCAAAGTCTTACATTTTTATGAAATACCAAAAACGTGGGTTGTGTTTACTCCATAAACTATGAATGAGTCATTAATGGTATGGCATATAGAACGCTTATTATTAAATTGTGTTATTTCTCTTTTCACCCCCCCTGCTTTTAATGTGTAAGTGGAAGTTGTTGCACTTGAGAGCAACTTGGTCTCTTCCTGTGGGAAAGCATATTTCACAGGTTTTAATTGATGTTCTGTTACCTTTCAGAATATCCCTGGTGTAACTGCATTCATTTATGTGTTGCTTATCTATTTATACAGCATCACATGTGCTTTCAGTACTACAGAAATTCATGTGTTAAATTAACTAATTCTTCACAATAATGTAGTATTTAGTTCCATAGAGTATTTGGGGAATAATTAAGTGAGTATCATGGAATGGATTATTGTCAACAACTGGAGCCATTGATCCTAAAATGATAAGCTATTCTGATATCAGATGGAGATTTATTGGGTAGGTAGTAGACTATAGTGTGTCAGTTATCTCTTCTTGCTACTTGTTTTCCCTGGAAATTTTGTCCTGAAAAGAAAATAATAATTTGGCCATTTATGTGAAGGGTCCAAATATCTGCTTTTCAGCTTATCTGCAAAGTTTATCACAGAATTGTCAGGGTTGGAAGGGACCTTAAAGATCATCTAGTTCCAACCTTCCTGCTATGGGCAGGGACACCTCCCACTAGACCAGGCTGCTCAAAGCTCCATCCAGCCTGGCCTTCAACACCTCCAGGGATGGGGCATCCACAACTTCCCTGGGCAACCTGTTCCAGGGTCTCACCACCCTCACAGTAAAGAATTTCTTCCTGATATCCAACCTAAATCTGCCCTCTTTCAGTTTGAAGGCGTTACCCCGCATCCTATTATCAGGTCATCTAGGTTCGGATTTCAGGTCTTAGATATAGTGTTGTATGGATTTATACATGCCATTGAATAAAAATTGGATTAAAATAAGTAAACGGCCATATTAACAATAGCAACTTCTAAAGTAAGGAGTCATGCTTTCATAGTAACTTCTAAACGAAACTGAACATCTATATCTTCCCCAAAGGAAGCATTTGTAAGTATTCAGATGGCCTTAAATTTAACTCTTAGAATATGATTGATAAAACAAATAGTAGCAGGTCCACTATAAAGTCCACCTGTAGCATTTTAGAGTCTGAGTGTAGCAATTATAGTCCTTATCAATTACAGGTGTTTACTAGAACCGGTTAATCACATACAATGCATCCTTCAATAAGATAGCATAAATGTACTTTTGTATAGTCAAAGATAATTGGAAGAATTTTGTAATAGTATCTAGACTTTCTAGGGTATCTAGACTTTCTGAAGCTGTGGGCCAGGTGTTGGTTTGAGAAAGAGCAGGGGGAAAGGGAGGATGGGGATAAGAAACCTCAACAGAAGTTTCCTGAGGACAAGTTAAGACTTGTCAAGGTTAGTCCAGGTATTTTTATTGCAGCCTCCAAACTTAAGATAAACTAAATCAGATCTGTGCTTCTGGCAATTCACAAGACAAGATCACTTAACTTCCAGCATTCCTGTGTGTATTCTCATGGACTCAAGCTTGTGAGGTGCTCTTGCTCACGCAGTTACAGAGAGTAGAACAATTTACCTGCCAAGTCTCACAAAACTGTTTTCTGATCCACGGTTTCAGAAAATGAGGACAACCATGGAATAGATCTTCTTTCAAATCTTTCATTATTAATATGTCTTCTGTTACTTTAGATAATTATTTTATACATATTCTGTAATACAATTAGATAGTAGCAGTAGACAGTTTTTGTCTGAACTGGTGTTTGGAGGTTCTGAGTGACAGTCTTTTCATTTCATCAAAATGAAAATGTAGATGCTGTCTAACTTTTGGATTTCAGCAGTAACCTACACAGCTGTGTGGGGTCCTATGGGTATGGGCCTAAATTTTTACTAGGAGCACTTCATTATTCTTGTGAAGATGATAATTGTTTTATTTGGAAAGTCTGATTAAATGTATTCACCTATGTTTGTTTTTATTTGCAGTGCAATTAGTTCACACCTGCAGACCTGTGGTTGTTCTGTAGTTGTAGGAAGCAGCGCAGAAAAAGTTAATAAGGTAACGCACTTTCTCATAAACCAAACTTAAATGCTGATTATTAGGAGTGTTAGTGTGTTATTTGGAACAAGTTTTATCTATAAACATACTTGAGGTTGAAGAAGGAAGGAATACTGTTTTCTGGTTTTCTTACTTCAGCTGATTGGTCTAGCAGTTGATAACTCTGCCTGAAAGTTGCTGTTATCAGTTGTAGTCTGACAACTATAAGAAAACCAATGTATTTAATTTAATTGATCCTGTATATAAACTAGTAGTAAATGAGTCTGAGCTTTTAAAATTAGGTGTGTTAGCTAAAACGTACAAATTGAAGAGGTCTGAACTGGCTTGACCAGTTCATCTGTGTCAATGGGTAATGTCTATGTACTCTTAAGAAATTAGTGTCTGCGTAATTACTCTTATGCTGGGGAATAAATGTACTTCTGCATCATGAACTGCTTGTGTTTCATGGAACTTCAAACTGTTGAGTCTGTGATCACACACACATGTTGAAACAGGCAAGCTTACTAGGCACCTTAACCCATTCCAGCAATTCCTGCATTTTTTTCTTCATAGCTGCATTTGTGTTGACTCCATCTTCAGTCTCTTTAAAACTTAATTGTTAAGTAAGTGTACAGTTTAACTGGTAGATCTCAAATTAGGTTTAACTTAGCTTTCCAGAAGAACCAGAAAGAGACAAAGTACAGATATAAATCCCTAAAACAGAGTCCTGCAACAACAAAACACTCAGTGTGTCATACTTGCTGGGTCACATCAGCAGGGATGATGTTTAGGAGCTTTCAGGTCTAAAAACAATAAGCAGCATTAGCTGTACCTTTTAACGGGGAAGACTATATAGATTATTATGGTCTATTTTGGAGGAAAAAATGTTTGGAAACTTGGAAACTGACATTTCAGAACAAGAAAGTAATTACATTTTTGTGGTAGACATATTTTTCCCATGCTATTACTGTTTTTAACTCTCTTGTAAGCTTGTTATGAAATACTTAATTTGAACCAATATTAAACTATCACCTGCACTGCTTTTCCTCTAATATTTTGGTGTAAATGGATGCCTATTTTAAGTTTACCCAGTATGTGAAGGAGAAGTCAAATGAGGATGTTTTCCGTATTCAGAATTCTTGAAGTACTTTTTTTTTTGTGTACAGGTTTTTGATTATACCAAAATGCTAGTTTCAGATAAATTGAAAGCAGTTCATGGAAGAGATACACTTGTGTTTACTGTCTGTTGAAATATTTCTTAAAGCATATTTCTTTTTACCATAGCCGAATGTATGAGCATTTTGTTCAGAAAGATTTCTCTTTGACTTGCATTTAATTAGGATGTTACTCCATCCCTTCTAATAAAAATACTGAAGTTAATTTTCAGTTAGGATATTACAAATCCTTAAGAAAATGTTGTTTTCTTTGTGAGAAAATGTATTTCACTAAATCAATTGCCTCTCTACATTCACGGCGGAGTCCTTTAATAAACCTCTGATTCAGAATACCCCTGCCACTGGGAATGAAAAGAAGGGTTTCATAAAAGTGTGCAGTCCTAGAGCCTTCAGGTATTAGATGCCACTGCACTTAATAAGTAAACCAGTACTGCTGTGAGAGTAAGGTTCTGTGTAGTTATGTATCGTGATAAGTTTTCGATTTACACTGGGTCCTCCAGGCCATTCAATAACAATAGTCCCATGTCCTGAGACCATGACAAAGGTCCTGTAGTGGTACATGTGGAGAAGTAGTGTATTCAGTTACCTTCATTTTCTGATAGGGAATGGTTTTGTATATTTGGCTTTTCTGTCTGGTTATGTTTTTAATTGTGATGTACTAATTATTGAGCTCTGGTTTATTTTGTAAGACTGAAACCTTCCTTTGAGGAAAAACTAATTTTAATTCTCAAAGTTGATGCCCTTTTTGACATATGTATGTGTGTATCTGTGTATATTGCTTCAATGTGAAATAAAAATTAAGAACAGTGGTCCTGCAGAATATATTATATATTCATTGTAGACTAGACATATTATATATTATGTATCCTATGGTATGTAGGGCTCCTTGCTGCAGTGAAATATGATATTCTTTTTAAAAAAATTCAAGGCACCTTTAGTAAACTTGTGTTTTGAAAGAAGCAGTTCATGACGCTTTATAAAAATGG
>VYZM01020064.1:360603-389066 GCA_013398915.1 Dromas ardeola
GGTGTTAAAAAAGTGGGGGGGGGGGGTTAGAAAGGCATTGTTTCGTGTGTATTGGCAGTGGTGGTAAAGCACCTCTGATCAAATGAACAGTAAATGCTGATACTCAAAAATAGTCACGAGCAACAGAGAAAATTCTCACGTCTTAGCTGCAGTGTGCAAACCACAGTTATTATGTATTATTTCGGGGATGCAAGATCTGCACATGATTAAGTTAGCATAATAGAGGAAATGTTAAATACTTCAGTGGTTATAAAAAGCTTAAAGATTATAGTTCATAAAATAATTAATTAAAAGGCTTTAAGGTCTAAATGGTTATAAGTATGTAAAATAATATATTGATAAGATAGACACTGTTGGAAAAAAAGCAGTTGTAGAAGGGTGTGAGTCTCAAGGTACATCCACGGTAAATTTCATAAATTCTACACAGGTTCTTATCAGTGCAACTGTTCTGAAGTAATTGCTTTCTTTATGGCATACTTTAACTTTCTTTAAAGTAAAAAAACCCCATGTATTGCATCTTCCTGAAGTGGCAGAAAGCATTAGTTAGAAACTAGGTTGTCATTGTTTTAGGTATTGCATAAACCCATTGTGCAAGGATAGAGCCTTCTCAAACACCTCACAGACACAGATAGGACACCACAGGTTAAGAACTGAAAGATTAGCAGAATGGAATACATGTTTGTATTTGGAGACGATTACTTGTAGCTGTTGCAGCATGGGTGTTTGAAAACAGGTGATGAAGTACCTTTATTGCTTTTAATGGACAGTTTGAGGAAATTACTGAGGAAATAAGCATGGATACTTTTTTAGGAAATTGACTGTGCCTGATTGGAGACAATAGCTGCTGTTTCAATATGGAATTAATAAAATAAGAGGCTTAAAAGGCTAGGAAAGTAATCACAGTAACTTGCATTTATATAATAGGAAGAGGGAGCAGAAGGCAAAAGTGATTTGTTCTACATAGTTGAACAAAAAAGTGTTCGATTTTTTTCTTCATTTGAGAAGAAGTTGGAGTGATATGGCTTACAGCTTAATAATTTAAGCATATCACTATTCTGTGACCATGGTAAAGTTTTGGCTTCTCTAATAAGCATGATGAACTTTTTTGTTTATCATTTGAAATGCCTAATACATTCTAGTCAGAAATTGCATTTGAAGATCAGTTCATTCCTTACATTTTCTTGTTTTCCAAAACTGTTCTTTTTAATGCAGATTGTACGAACGTTATGTCTGTTTCTTACACCATCAGAGCGAAAGTGTTCCAGACTCTGTAGAAATGAGTCTTCTTTCAAATACGAGTCAGGACTTTTTGTTCAAGGCTTACTCAAAGTAAGTACGCTTAGGAAAGTTCTATTCTTCTATAGTTTAAGAACATTCTTCAGTCTATATGTGTGCATATGATATGCACACCCATACACACATTTATGTTCAAAGAAATATGTCGTCTTCTCTTGATTCCTTTCTGGCACTATAGCTTGTCTTGTAACTATTTGCATGTTAAAATTCCATGCCAGTCTTTTCTCTGAAACGTCTTTTTCTTGAGTATTGTCCAGAATTGTTCCTGTTCTTTGAGGTACAATAATAATACTCTTTTATCTACTTGGGACTAGAATCCCAAAAGGCATTAAGTTTTTGTGTTGTACCACAACCAAAAAACAGTTCCTCAGTCCTACAGTTTCCAAGTATTTTAAAAGGGCTGTAGCAGTGGGTGAAGATGAATAGAAAAATAATGCTTCTTGCTCTAGTGAGCAGTGTAAACTTACCAGATAAATGTAATACTGTAATGATAATGGGCTACTGAACCAGATGATGCAATGCTATAATACACAGGTTACCTCAGTACCTGTTTTCACTGTTATATTAAGGGAATCATCCAGTATGAAGAACTTTTTAGTGGGCTACAACTATCAGTTCTCTCAAACGAAACAAGTCTAAACAAATGGGATTTAAAATTTAGGCATGATGCTTTAATATTGTTTTGTTCTAATATAGCTGGCTTTTTTTTAAAAAAGAAGTAACTAGAAGACTAATTTTTTTTCACTAAAACAGGACGCAACAGGAAGCTTTGTGTTGCCCTTCCGTCAAGTAATGTATGCCCCATATCCTACTACACATATAGATGTAGATGTCAATACAGTGAAGCAGATGCCCCCCTGTCATGAACACATCTATAACCAACGACGATATATGAGATCCGAGCTGACAGCATTTTGGAGAGCTAATTCAGATGAAGAAATGTCTCAAGATCGTATTATCCACACAGATGAGAGTTTCACACCTGATTTGTACGTACTCCTCTCACATCACTCAAAGTAACTTGACTTGGGACAAGAGAGTAAAGTAGTACAAAGTGTACCTTCTAATGAAGTATATGATGTCTTTCTGCTTTTAAGAAACTCCTTCAGCTCTGGTAGTTGCATTTGCTTTGGAGGAATCTACCAGTTTTATTAGTAGTTTTGTTACATTAAATATTACTGAAATTAATTTTCAGTGATACTTATGGCCATGTTATGTCAATTTTGTTTGCCTGTTTTAAATAGGAGTATAACAGGAGCTAAGTGTATTTGACAGCGCCGAATGGCTTTCCTGTGTTTAGCTCATTTCTTCTGAAAGTTTTGCATTAAAATTCTGTATTAGCTTTAAAAATGGTAGGTTTATAATTCACTAAAACATTGAATTCACTTTTAGTTTCTACCAAATTGTAAACAGTAATACTATTGCTGTCTACAACTCCTGGACAGTTAATGTCCCTTCATGGCATTACCTCACATGTTTGTTTCCTTTCTTTTCTATAGAAATGTCTTTCAAGATATCCTGCATCGAGATACATTAGTAAAAGCCTTCCTGGATCAGGTAAATTGTTGCTTTCTCAGAAAGAACAAGAGCTGAAGTTCAGTATTTTGATAATTTCAACTGAGTAGATAATTTGTTGGCACGGTAGGTTTTTTTGATCCTAGTGCTGATTCTTCTCTGTGTAACTAGAGAGAAGAATGCCTGTGTAATTTGTAGTATTAATATAATACTGAAAATCCTTCTTAGGTATGAAAAACAATGCACGTTTTCTGTTGTTGTACAGCAGCGTCTACAGTATTGAGAAAGCTACCTGACTCTGCTTAATTACAGATCATTTTAAAACGGAAAATAATACTTTATAAAAACAGAATTGTAAAACAGCTTAATTTATTGCATCTGAGCAGATAGAAGACTAAGAATGTTGAGCATATCTACAAATCTGCTGTTAATATGTTTTCTTTGCTATAATTAAGGGTACGTTACATGTGCATGCAATGTTTCCTTATATTCCACATTCTTAGAATTATTCTTGAATTTCTATGTCTGCCTAATTTTCTGGTATAATTTTTAACAGATCTTTCATCTGAAGCCTGGCTTGTCTCTAAGGAGTACTTTCCTTGCACAATTTCTGCTAGTCCTTCACAGAAAAGCCTTAACTTTAATAAAATACATAGAGGATGACACGTAAGTGAACACATAATAGAAAGCAGGCTTTCAGAAACTTCCTCTGTTCTTTTTTACAACACCCTTCTTTATTTTCTTGCAGGCAAAAAGGAAAAAAACCTTTTAAGTCTCTTCGTAGCTTAAAGATAGATCTTGACTTAACAGCAGAGGGCGATCTTAACATAATAATGGCTTTAGCTGAGAAGATTAAACCAGGTCTACATTCCTTTATCTTTGGGAGGCCGTTCTACACAAGCGTACAAGAACGTGATATGCTCATGACGTTTTAAAGTTCTCCACTGCTAACACGTAATATTGCAGTCTTGCATGGCACGAAAAGAAGTCTGTCAGTGTGACCACCACACTTGTGACGATCATTGACTTGACTGAGGATGGAGCATTGAGAGCACAGTAACACTACAGTCTGTCTGAAGCAGAAGGGGATCTTGTCAGGGGGAATATCAACTTAGCTAGACAAGCATGATTTTAAGGAATCCATCTCTTCTATGTGCTCTTTTTAACAGTAAACGTTACCAGAGTTTCCTTTGCCATATGGGCTAAGTAGATAAATTTTAACATGTTTTGACATATGATAAAGGGAAGCATTTTAATTTTCTTTTTCTAGAGACTTCTTTCAGGTATGTGTCAGTTTTTCCCTGTTCTTCCATGTCAGTATTTTTAGTGTTTCCACAGAAAACAATCCATACGTCCTCTCTAATCATGGAGGTTGCGAAATAGGGGCCTTCCAGGAGTTTCAAAGAGTTCTTAAAAGTTTGTTCTTATGTATGTGGTACAAATCTGAACTGCAGCTTCCCTCATCCCTTTTTAACACTACTGGGTCCTTTATTTAGAGCATTTAAAGGTGTTCGGGATTTTTAATATACTACAAAGTGCTACTCTTGTGTGCAAACTGTTGACTATTAGCAGCTTAAATAGCAGCACTCTTCACGTGGGAACTGGGTCATTATTTCAGCAGCTTTGTGCATGTAAGTGCCAACCAGGGTACTCTGTCACAGATTGTTAGGCCATCCTGCAATGAAGTGTTCAGTGATCCAGCATAATTGAGCTCTTTCAAAACACAAAACAGAAAACTTGTGTCATTCAGCAGCAGTTGTTAGCCTTTCTGTCTATAAACTGCTGCTGGTTTTCCCATTGTCAGTTAGAATAGGGTTCAGATTAAAGTATTAGACCTTCCCAAAGAACATGAAGGTGATAGCCAAACTGAAAGATAAAACAGTAAATCCTTAATTCAGAGATGAGCGCAACTATGAACTAATGTGATTAGCATTTTACTGAGTGAATTCTAGTCAATAATCTTGCAAATCTTCTTAGTTCATTTTAGCACATCTGCAACTTTGCTTTGCTTGAAAATAAAAGCACGTATTCTATTTGTATCCCTCAACCTCACTTTCTCAGTAGCATGTAGATCAGTGTGGTTTCGAGTTAATCCAGACCCATTTTTTTGAGTTTTGACATGTGGTTGGTGTGTGTTACATTGAAATCAGTGGTACGTCTGTACTGCATGTTGTTGCATTTCTTCTCTTTTCAGACAAATACAGGAATATATTTTTGTCATATTTTAGCGTAACCTCATAGCTCAATATTTATTGTGGAAGAGCTGCACTTGTGATTGAAAAAGCCATGGCTGCATTATTGCTTAAATTGTTTGTAACACTCCTTGGCAAACAGGTTTCTGTTTTCAAGATAGCTTTTTAATGTCTCTTTCATACAGCGAGTCATAAAAGTACAGAAGTTAGATTCACAGCTTTTCCTGAAATGTCTAAAAGGAATAAGATCCTTTATTTAGATGTCCAGAATTCCCTTACATTTCCTGAAATACAAAGATTCACAATTAAATATTTAGAGCTTCAGAAAGACGTGGAATTGAGCCCCAGCTGCACACTGTTTTGGTGAATGAACTTCATCAGCATTACCTGGTTCAATAAGTAATTACATTTTGTGGAGCTGGTTTTTTTGCTGTACGTGTATGTAGGACTCTTGCAATAAGCTCAGCACTTCATCAAAAGAACTTGTCAGAATTTTGCTGACATGTTACTTGTGCTGAGATTCTGTTTGTCTTCCTCCCATAATTATTTCCTTCCACATTTTTAATCAATTGATCCATTAGAAAAGAGCCTGATTGTGCTAAGTTCTTACTCTCGTGTCTGTAAGATTGTGAAAAAATGTAATGAACACTGCTGAAACTTCTCATGTAGAAGTTGTGTTGAAGTCTGAAGAGCTTTAAATGTGCTGCTGAAATTAATCACTTCAGCTTGATAGGCATTGGATGCTTAACATTGACACTACTAAAAGTAAAGCTCTGTTTGTTTACTGAAGATGCTGTCACTTTTTTAAATTACTAAAAGCTGGAAACTTTCTTAGTTGCTACTTTTGTTGCACAACTGTCACAAGTGCACTGTCACAAGTGCAGAATGTATAGTGAAGTAAGTTATTAAATGCATCTGCATGTTGTGTTGTAAATCTTGCTCAGGAAACAAAAGTATTATAATAAAATTCATGCACAATTTTTCAATATAATTGCTGATTTTTTTCATAGAATTCCTGTTCTGTATCTGATAGGATCATTATCTTTTATCCTGTGAAATAAAGAAGAAATCTTACTCCTTCTTGTTAAATTAGAAATTTTGCTGAGGTGGTGAATCATAGACTGTCATTGGTAGAAAGCCATATGTTACTTAGTTCCTCCATTTCTGTTAAGGATTTACTCATTTCAAACTGAGACTGGTGGGACTTGCCGTGACTCTGATGTGCTCAAATAAGAATTTAGCTTCTACTTTTAAAAAGTTCTAATCCCATATGTGAGAATTTAGAAATGTTTTAAGGAGTTCACTTACATCTAGCAGTCAGTGAATACCTTACTTCAGGATTTTAGTTCCTTATAGTTAAAAGAATAGGGCAAGTTTATTCCAGTTGGATTTGAAAGAGGGTAGCAGTTCAGAGCATTTTTAGTAGCACATTTTCCTTGATCTTGACTCCTGGTCTTTGTGTACCTATAGAGGTAGCACAGAAAGACATCCATTGGAGTATCTTTCTTGTTGGGACCACAGAGGATATTCCCAGTCTATATATCAATGTCTTGTAATGTCAGTTTTATTCCAGAGCAAAACGCATATTTTGGTAATATTCTTGTCCCTGAGCCACCAGTATGATACACCAATACAGTGCCAGGATGTCTACACTCTATTCTCTACTGGGAAAAAGCATTCAAAAGATTTCTCTTCCTATTCTCAGATCTATGAAGACAAAGGAAAGTGGTCCACAACATAAGGTCTATGTCATACAGGCATGTCGCTTTCCTCTATTGTCTAATCAGAGCCTACAAAGAATGCACTTTGTCCTCTCTTCAACAGTAAACAGTAAAGAGGCATAAACCATATCCATTAGCCTGCAGAGTAGGTTTTTGCACATCGTGTCATTTACCTCTGTCCTGGCATAGAGCCACACACTGTTACGCCTCCTACTTGGGCAATGCACCAAGGAAACTCCATGGCAGCATGTCCGTATTTACAAGGTTGTTTATGTGATACTTTGGTTAAAGGGAGTAATTATTTCGCTTCTCAAAGCCATGCTGTTCATATGCATGTCCAGAGGTTTCAAACACAGAAGACTTCAATTAAAAGTCCAGGAGCATGTGAAAAGGACACAATCCTGACGATAACCATCGAGTAATTCTGACTTCAGTTCTGACTAGAATAATAGAGCTACCCTGCAAGAACTTTTAACCTTTTATTAGATGAGGGCAGCTTTTCAAAGCAAAATATCAGTGGAAAGAGAAATTTCCACTTAAACGCATGGAATGGCAACAGGTAATTGTTTCCTTGTTTTAGATGTTTCTATCTTTATTGTCATGTAAATGGAGGGAGGTCCCTGACAACTGGAAAAGGGCCAAAAGACAATCCAGGTAACTGCAGGTTGACCAGTTTCACTCAGGTACCTGAGAAAATCATGGCATGTGTCCTCTTGCACCATGTGTCTTGCCACATGAGGGAGAGGAAGGTGATGGGGAGCTGTCATCATGGCTTGACCAAGAGTGAATAATGCTTCAGCCACCTCATTACTTTCTGTGATTAAAAGACTGGATTTGTGGACAAGTGGGGAACAGGGGATATCATTACGTTGACTTCAGTTCGGTTTCCAGCACTCTCCCACAATGTCCTTGTAGCCAAGCTAGAGGTTAGGCTCTGGGTGGTTGCCCCGCCAGGGGTGAATATCTGGTTGGGTGGTGGGGCTCAGCGGGTATGGTCACTGGGTCTTGTCTGCCTGGAGTCTAGTGCCTCGTGGGGTCCCAACAGGTCTGCCCTGCGGCCTGTCCTGCTTAACTTCTCTATCTGTGACCTGGGAAGGTGACCAAGGGCCCCTGTCAGGTTTGCAGGTGACACCAAGCTGGGGGGGCACCAGTCGATATGCAAGAGGGCAGGGCAGCTCTGGTGGGAGGAGAGGACAGGGACCCCATGCACTTGGGGCAGGAGCAAAGAGCAGCCCTGCCTGGGGCATGCAGAGCCTGGCAACCGTGCCAGTGAGTCCAGGGGCAGCTCTGGGGAGAAGGTCCTGCACCCTGGTGGGCAGTGAGCTGACAGGGACAGAGATGCTGGAGAATCGTGAAAGTGTTTTCCCCATGAGAACAGCTGGGCAGGGCCAGGGCCCAGGGAGGTGGTGCCGTCTCCCTCCTTGGAGGGTTTCCAGCCCCCACAGGGTAACGGCCTGAGCCCTGGGCAGGGGTCAGACTGGAGACCTCAGGTCCCTGCCAGCCCAAACTGTCCTGCGGCGCTACAGTCTGGCAGGCAGGATGCAGTCACTGGTGCCAAGAACCAGAGAAGAGTTGAGGTGGGCAGTGACCTCTGGAGAGCAGCGGGTCCAACCTCCTGCTTGGACGAGGCCAGCTTCAATCAGCGTTCCTTGTGGCATCATCTGGTCAGTTCTCCAATGGCACAGATAAAAGCAGGGGCTGAATAAACTCCACTGTGAGATCACAAGTGTGCAAGAGCTTAAAGGCGGCGCTGGATTCACCGGTGAAACTGTGGGTGCGCTAACATGCGAGTCCCAGAAAGAAAAGTTTAGGTGTCAGGAATATGTATCTAAAGGGACTAGCACACCTGTTAAAATTAATGGCAGCCTATCCTCAGGTACTTGAAAGATGAGGGCTAAGCAGGACTTTTTGTAGAAACATCTATCTGTAGCGAGGAAGCAAGGACTGTTAAGAGAGAGCAATGTAGACATATAAGCAATGGTAATTAGGTAAAATTACTTAAGATATTTTTGGCTGAGTGTCAAAGTAAAAGCTTGATGCTGTGAAGCAGTGATATCTCAAAAGCAAATGTCTGAAGCTTCATCCCTAACCTCTGTCTAACAATAAGCCAAAATGTTTGAAAATGTACAACAGCCAAAAGCTAATTTGTGAAACTTTTTCTCTCCCATTTAGAAAATTGTCTCATTATGGTACAACAGAGTGTCTTTTCCAGCTTCAGTGAAATATGACTAACAGTTGCCAGACTTTTGGTTTTCAGTGGAAGCAGCAACATAAGAAATTACAGGTCAGGGAATACTGAAATTTAGTACTGCAGCCTATACATACAGCAATTCAATATTTCTGCCAAAACGGTCAGTGGCGTAGCTGACTGATGGAACTGCAGTTTCAGCCTTCTGCATTCATCCACAGGGACAAAAAGCAGTTGTCCTTGCTGAGATTTCTGTCTGTCTCAGGCTGCGTATTCACTGGAGATTGCTCCTGCATCACCTTGTCTCCTGCTGGCGTACCCTTCCCTGTCTCTATGACAGCAGTATTTGGCAATAATTTCTGATAACCTAGATTCTGGAGGAAGGACCTTCTGGCATTTGGGTTGGGTTTTTTTAGTAGCCAAGGGCAGCTGCACAGACAAACCACACAGAGTACAAACGACCTGGACAATAAGTAATGACTAATTAACTTCATACCATTTTTTGGCAGAGAACTGGGCACTGGCAGGCTGAGGAACGTTGTGGGTTCAGTCTGGTTTTAGTGTTGTTACTGCCAAGGTCTGACACTTCCACTTCAGGTTGGAGACTGGAGAGGTAGCTGATGCAAACTGATTAACATGTTTGTTGATTAATGACCACACTAGAAGGAAATGGGTAGGACAGCAAAATTATCAGTGATCTAGGCAATCAGATATACCAGCCTGTAATTAAATAACAATGCAGAGTACCAGGCTTGACTATGAAACTGTTAATTATAGGTTTGAAGTCCAGTGAAACACATAGACACGTAATCGCAATCGAGTTACAAATCTGTTAGTGTGGAGGTGCAAGTCAATTTCCTCCCACGCCAAATCTGACGGACACAGACCTGATGGTGGGTTGTCCAGGGAGTGTCCCTCCCGCATCCCAGTGTTCTGAGGCACGCAGGTCAGCATCGCTGCTGTCTGCAGCCCTTCGTGCTCCTGCTGCTGGAAGATCTGCCTTCCTTTTTTCTCTGCCTGATTTCATACCTTAGTCCCTCCCTATTTTTTCTTATTTTAAGCTGACTTTTTTGCCATCCTTTCATCTTCCTCGCCCCACTGAGCTCCTCTCAGCACCCCACACCTGATTGCTTTTCACCATTGGTCCTAGTTTTGCTACATCTGCACCCAAATTTGGTATTTATGATACTGTGACTTGGGCAATATTGGGCATATGTGGCTTTACCAATAGCAACGCTCGGTGTTGGTGGCTTTGCACCCTGAAGTTCCCCTACTGTTATTCACTTCAGCCTGGTTGGACTTACTCAATTCCTAGACGTAATTACTTTACTTGAGCCTCCATTCCCCTGCCTGGCTCCTATTAAGCACGAGCAGGTTCTCACCATGTGCACCAGCTGTTTGCATACCAAGGCTGCAGAATAACTTGTTTTTCACACTTCTGCTGCGGGCTGTCGCAGGTCCCACATAGGACCTTGGCTGCTGTGGGGCCACGTGCCCCACTGGAGCTCTGGTTTGCTGAGGCCAAAGTGGTTGTGAGCTCCAGAATGTGCAGGAAGCCAACTGAACAAAGCTGTGAGGCACCTTTTGGTGCCGGAACCTCCAGGATGGGGAAACAGAGAGGCTCTTTGTAGGGTAGAGGAGCATGGGGTGGTGGCACAGCACCTCACAGAACAAGCTGATGGTTATGGTTCGGGGATCCACGATGCTAGCATGTCTTGACTGCAGCGCACTCACGGATGTTGTTTTTCCTGTGACTCCCTCAAATTAAGTTGCTCTTTGATGCCAGCTGGTTGTTGCTGTGGTGGCTCTGTAAAATGTGAATTGTACTTCAGACACTTTCACCATCCCTCAAGTTCTCCACAAAAAGGCAGCTATATTTCTGGATGTTTTTTAGGATAGTTGCAGCCCACATGACTGTAGCATCTGGCTGAGCTGTATTTAAAGCTATCTGTGTTTCAGGCAAAATTTTCACATATATACAAATACGATGTAAACTATGAAAGTGTGACAAAAATATAATGAAGCATTCCAGTCACCTTTCTGATAATGCATTTAAGAAAAGAAATGAACATAAAAAAAAAAAAATTGTAGCTAATAGACTCTGTTAACTTTCAGAATGTCTCTTTTCAAATTAATCATCCAGTTTTCATTCACATCTCTGCATATTTCAATAGATTTCTTTGTCCATTTGTGAACAAACCTACCACGCTGTCACATGTGAAAAGAAGTATCTGTTTGTTTGACTGGTCTTAAGGATGTGGTGACAACATGATGTCTTTATTTAGTTCCAGAGAAGTGCCAGCTTGTTAATGTGCTTATTACAGAAAAAAAGTAGCCAAATCTATAGGACTAGCTTTAGACATTAGTGTCAGAGCATATCTAGTCTTTTATTTATGGAGTTTTGCTAATCAAGAGTGTGTACACATAAAAAATTGTGCAGTGCTTGAGTGGGTGGTTGTGTTGGTGGAGGCTGTATTAAATGTTCCTGCATTTTATGTGGCTTTGTTATGCTTTCTCTGCTGGAAATTTTATTTGAGAGTGCAATTTCAGATACTGAATACCAGAGGTGCCTTTCATTTTGCTCAAAACTTTCATTTTTTAGTCCCCTTGTTTTTGTTAAATTTCTGGTGCATAGTAATGACACCTATTACAAAACCAATGCATTGGGACAGACGCCAAAAAGTATGTGTGTTGGATTAAGCACGACCCTTCTACAAAGGACAATATTTGCATGTTGCAGCAATTTTTGCAGCTAGCCTTGGGCAGCCAAGAGCTACCAGAGCGATGCTGAAGCCACGGGCTGCAATCAGAGAGAAACCTGATAGCAGCGGTTTTGAAACAGAGCTTCAGCCCCGTTCCTGAAAGCTGCAGGCCAGTCCCCGTCCGTGCAAGGAGGCAGGTGGTCCTGGTGGTCTTGGCCGTTTGCTGAGCTTCCCGCACCTGCGCTTGGTTCCAGGCAAGACTATGAAATGAGCTTTAAAAAAAAAACAATAAAATGCTGGAGTCTGGCACAGAGGGAGAGAGATGAAGTTATGTTGCAGGAGACTGAAGAAAGATCCCAAGAGGCAACAGTTTGGTGCTCTGAGCCCCAGCCCGAATCTGGCTTATCTGAGGAAGAGGAGCAGGACGGGAACCCAGATCACCTCCCACCAGCCCCTGTTACTCCAGTTCTGCCTTTGGGCTCTACAGCTCACTGAGGGACAGATTTTCCTATGGGGGGGGAAATCTCCCCATGGCCTTGCAACAGTTTAAATGGGGAAGAATTAAGTATTTTTCACTTGAGGCCATTTGTGTCAACTCCAAAGCGCTTGATTGTGCAGAGACTGAAAACATTTTTGCTTTCAAACCCAAACAGGGCTACTTCTTTCCTGAAACACAAGCCAGTGTTATCCTGCTGTCCAATGAAAGATCGATTCTGCAGGCTGTGAAAAGGAGGCTTTTAGATAACTTGGGTGCCAGGGGTCACAACACCCTCCTCTGCCTCGCTCCGTGCACAGAGACCTCCTGTCTGTCTGCGGGCAGCTGCTGGGAACAGCCTTGCTGCAGTTGGTGGAGCCTGTGACCAAACCAATCGAGGAGCAGCCAGTGGGATTTCAAATGCTCTCTGTTTGCAAAGAGAATTCACAGAATATTTTGAGGAAGAAGCTGGGAAGAACAGCACAATGATGCGGCAAAAGCAAACTGCGTGGTTATGGCTGTGCTGAAAGGGCAGCATTTACTCCAGCGCGAACAAAGGATTTGGGTGGAAGGAGGAGGAATCGGAGTGGTTAGGCATGAAATTCTTTCTAAGTGGGAAGGTGAAAAAAAAGACCTATCCATGGAGGTCAGGAAAACTGAGCCAAAGCCTTCTTGGAAGGGGAGGACCAAGAAGGAAAGGATGCTGGGGATGCAGAGCAGAGGGAGACCATCCGTGGTGTGCTGGGGAGCCCAGTGGTCAAAAGGTGCAAAGGGAGGCTAAGAATGTCAAAGCTGGGTGTGATAACCGTAACACTGCGATGAAAACCAGCGGATGCATTCACAGCACACAGAACAACATTAGTGGGTGTGTGGCTACTCAAATGCAATGTTACATTGTGTTAGCGCTTGGTGAAATGCTGTGGGAGTCATTTTACAGAGCAAAATAATTGGTGCCGAGGACCTGAAGTCCACGCTGTACATGCTTCATCAGTTTCACTTCAGACGAGCTTTAGTTCCACCCCATACACTGACTGCTCACTAGCTGCTGGAGTGTCTCTTCCCATCCAGTTTAATGGGATGAAATCCATTTTCTGCAGTCCATTAGGTGACCCAAACCACAGTAAGGAGGGATGGATGATCAGGTGAATGATTTCAGGAGAGCTTTCCTGGCGTGAACTGAAACACTGCTGTAGATGTACCCTCTGATCACAAGGAATGGGTACAAGGGTGCAAATGAAACTAAAAGGGAAGAGGGATAACGGAAAGGGGAAAATGGAATAGAAAAAGGGAAAAAGGAAAGGATAAATTATCCAGGAAGCTCTGAAAGAAGAGGAAAAAGGAATACCGACAGGCGTTTATGTTCAAAGGTAGCATGGCTTGGGGCAGAAATTAATCTTTTTTGAGATCTGTGCCTCTAGTTAGAAAAGTGGTCTGGTTTTGTCATGAATGTGTTTGAATTTTCAGCATTAAAAAAAAATCTGAGTGGTGGAGTAGATATTAGAATGATTGTATTTATGTGCCTCTATTTTTTCCCTCACATCCGGTTTGGATTACTATACCTTTCTTACTAGTGGTAGACGATTGTTGAAATGCAGGTATCTGATTCCTTCCTCCTTTCTCCTCCCTCCCAGCTAATCACTGAATGCAGGGAACATTTTTATTTCTGGCAGAAAATTCCTGCAGCATGCCTCAAAAAAGCAGGCAGAAACATGCCTCAGCAAATATTTCTATATGTACTTTATTATGAGTAGAATTTTTTAAACTATTGTAATATATCTAAATGCTTGTAAAGACAAATGGCTTGATTAGAGGCTATTGAAGTAGACTGAAAAACATCTATTGATATGAGCCATGGGATGAGGTTGTGGAAAAACTTAGTATGTTTTAAGTTTTTCACAATTTGTTTGAAACAGTCTACAGAAAGGAACTCATTACTATGTTCACTGCTGTAGGTTCCTGCGCTTCCAATGCAGCCTGATTTAATTCCACTTCTACTTAGTATTGCAGGGTTCCTCTCTAAGGGCTTTATGTGCTGCAGCGTCTCCAGTTTTCAGAAGTTTGGCTTCTCATTAGAAAACTTCTGCAGTACAGAGAAGCAAGGCATCTTGGAGCCATCTCACACTTGCTTGTGGGCAGAAATTGTGGAATGCTGACTATTCTGCATGTCAACTCTCGCCAATGGCTGGAGAAAAATAAAGCCATTATTAAAACCAGCATTGTTATTTTTTTTTCAACAAAAGCGAGATCCATCTGGTTCTTACGCTGTCTGAGACCATGTCTGTAAGGTTAAGCAGCGCAGACTTCGCTGACTTAAGGACAGACTTCAGAACAAGGGTATTTTTAGTGTTTCATGTTCAAAATCTGCTTGGCTCAGGGCAGGGGGAAGCTGTAGGTGAGGGGAGGAAAGAGAACCAAAGGCAAGATCTATGTGTTTCCATGATTCCTGAGGCAGGAGAGCACTAAATGCCACCCACCACAAGATGTAAGGACTTTGTGTACATCGTGGCAGCATCTCAGGGTCTCAGCTTGGTGTGCCGAGCATATCTGAAAAAAACAGCTCTGGTGACTGTACAGTCACCTGGATGGTGTGGGTTTGAGACAGCTTTTTGGTGCTCTGGGTTGTTCGCTTTACTTTTCTTGTTAAGAGATTGCAGCGACTAGTACAAATGGGTCTACAGGCAGGCAGCTGCAGAGATAAAAGGTGATGAGGTTTATACCTAATTAATCAGTGTTAAGTGATTGTGGTGAGCCACTTGAAGATTGTCCAGAACAGGAATTATTCTATGCTATGTTTTAATAATTTAATTTGCTTTAACAAGTGATTTTTCTGAAGGAGACATTTCATTTCCTGTCAAGTTTTCTTGGGATTGTATGGTTACTGCTCCTAATAGTGTTCTGGGTTAAAGTGTTGACAACAAAGATGTTAAACAGCACTGGTCGCAGTACTGAACCCTGAGGAACACCACTTGTCACTGGTTTCCACTTGGGTAAGTGTTCAAGGACAGGCTGGATGGGGCTTTGAGCAGCCTGGTCTAGTGGGAGGTGTCCCTGCCCATGGCAGGGGGGTTGGAATTAAATGATCTTTAAGGTCCCGTCCAACCCAAACCATTCTCTGATTCTATGATTCTATGAGCCATTCTATTCTATTGAGTCACTGGGCACAACTCTTTGAGTGCGGCCATCCAGCCAATTCCTTATCCACGGAGTGGTCCATCCATCCAATCCATGTCTCTCCAATTTGGAGACCAAGATGTCATGTGGGACAGTGTCAAACACCTTGCACAAGGCCAGATAGATGACATCTGTTGCTCTCCCCTTACCCACCATTGCTGTAGCCCCATCATAGAAGGCCATCAGATTTGCCCATTATTTGCCCTTAGTGAAGCCATGTTGGCTGTCACCTATCACCTCCTCATTTTCCATGTGCTTTCACAGAGTTTCCAGATGGATCTGCTGCATAATCTTGCTGGGCACAGAGGTGAGACTGACTGGCCTGTAGTTCCCTGGGTCTTCCTTTTTTTCCCTTTTTAAAAATGGGGGTTATGTTTCCTCTTTTCAAGTCAGTGGGAATTTCACCAGACTGCCACGACTTCTCAAATGTGATGGACAGTGAGAAGCTCATGTTCATGCAGGCCTCCCGGTGTTTTTGCCTCACTACTTCTTTGTTGAGATACATCACTCCTGAGCTTGGAGGTGATCCTTGAATATTAACCAGCTTTCATGGGCCCCTCTTCCCTCCAGGGCTTTTATCTCATGGTACTCTGCAAAGCAGATCCCTGCAGTGGCCAAAGTCTGCTCTCCTGAAGTCCAGGGTAGTGAGCTTGCTGTGCGCCCTCCTCCCTGCCCTAAGGATCTTGAAGTCTACCATCTCCAGCCAAGGCTGCCCATTCCCCACCAGATGCTCCTTGTTGGTGAGAACAAGGCTCAGCATGGCACCTCTTCTCATTGGCATCTCTGTCACTTGGGTATAGCGCATTCCAGGGACTTTCTGGATTGCTTATAACCTGCTGTGTTGTCCCTCCAACAGATATCAGGGTGGCTGTAGTCCCTCATGAGGACCAGGGCTTGTGAACATGAGGCTGCTCCTCATCTGGAGGGCCTCATCTGCTCGGTCTTCCTGGTCAGGTGGCCTGTAGCAGCCCCCCCGCTATAATGTCACCTGTCCCTTCCCTCCCTTTAATCCTGACCCATAAGCTCTCAGTCAGCTCCTCATCCATCCCCAGGTGGAGCTCCATGCACCCCAGCTGGTCACTGATATAGAGGGTGACATCCCTTCTCATCTCCCCTGCCCATCCTTCCTTAAAGAGCCTGTATCCTTCCATTTCAACTCCAGTCATAGGAGCCATCCGACCACATCTCCATGATGCCAATAAAATCATCGCCCTGCAGGTGTGCACGTGTCTCTAACTCCTCTTATTTATTCCCCATGCTACATGCGTTTCCATAGAGACATTTAAGTTGTTTCCCCGATGAAACTGACTTACTGGCTGGAGTGGCTGGCATTCCTTTGTGCTGCTCTTGAGGTGCTCTGCTGATGATCTGTGGTCCTTCTCCAGGCTCTGGGCATCTGTTACTGGCACTGGCATCATACTGGTAGGAGTGGGATGGACTGAGTTTCCCCTACCCCAGCAACTTTAGTTAAAGCCCTTTTCGCCTGCTTGGCAAGCCTCTGATCCAAGATACTCTTCCCTTCTCTGGCCCCATCAGGCCCCAGTAGACCAGGTTTCTCAAAGCAAGTCCCATGGTCTATGTAGCAAAACCCCTGGCTGTAGCCATTTGTTGATTTGCCGGATTTGATTGGCCCTATCAACTCCCTTCCCTTTGATGGGGAGGACTGACGAAAAAACTATGATGTAATACAAGAGTGAATTCCAATATTTTCAGACTAGGATTCACACCTCTTCTGTGCCTTTACTTTGGAGGTACCTGTAAAGAGTGTTTTGTCATGAGCAAGCCCACCTCAAGATCTTCCCTAGACAATGAAGACCTCACTGAATTCACGATTTGATTGGATTTAAAAGACACATCTCTTTGGACCCTGGATTCAGAGAGGCCCAGGGGAGCATACATGAATCTGAAAATCATGATGGAACTTGGTGAGCAAAAACAGTGGTCCCATACTGACTTCCTTGAAATGAGATTGTAATCCCAGATGACAGGAACAGGAACATCTTGCATCAGTTTAGTAAAAAATGGCAATGCAAGTATTAAAGTGGCAATACAAATTATTAAAAAAGCAGATGGAATTTGTACATAAGGAGACTCTGGGTCTGACACTGATGTTTTTTCTCTTCAGTTTCAAATCTTTTTTCTAGAATATAAAGTCTCTGACTCACGGGCCACCAGGGGTTTCCAGTACCAGAAAGCACGGTCCTTTTTGTGCCATGTGCCTATGGATGGAAGGAATTAAAGCGTTGCCACATTCTGTGTCTTACTGTGCATGTACTGCGTGGTCAGCAAGGACAGAGCAGTGTGGATGGAGCTTTCTCAGTTAAGGTGCAAAAAGGCACTGGGAACTGCAACTTGAGTTTTGTTCTTCACGTTCCTTTTATGTTCACTGTGATTTGAAGTCCTTCCCATTAGACTGATGTAAAAGGTTGCTTGGCCATCTGGATATGGATAACCAGTGATTTGTTTATGTAGTCTGGGAATGCATTTAGACAAACTTTGGTAATTTAGTCACCCTGAAACCACATTAAAGTGTCTGGACTGGGCTTCATGCTCAGGTCTGTACAATGCCGCCGGAGTTACACCAAGATTTCTGCATGCAGGCAGGACCCATTTATGCACATTTTATTTCATTTATTCAAACACCTCTGCTTTTCCTTAGAAAATTTTATTTCCTAGGCAAATTGTACCACTGCAGATAATCCACAGGGATGTCTAGACTAGCTCTGTATTTTGAAATGCATTCCCCACTCCCTTCCATTAGTCCTTTTCACCAGCTGGAATGCACAGTCTTATCTTGTGATGGATTAGTCCGCATTTCGATATCTCAGGAAGATGAAGAGGAGTGGTGCTACCTGCTTTTTAATGAATAAGTACATCATATTTTACCTATGCTCATGAAACTGGTGCTCTGAGAGATGGGACTATTATTAAAGCTAGTCACTTAATTAAAAAAAGGAAGTCGTGCTGTAAGATGAGATTTTCGAGTATGAATACTGCCTCTGTTATCAAGTCAGTCCTTGATGTTGTCTGAAGGAGACAGTCACCTTGGAAAACGCAAGCCTTGAAGCCTTGTGGTTTAACTGTGTTTTGGGGCTGTATTTACCTGATTCCTTTAGTTTACGAAGGAGCACCTTGCATAGTTTTGAAGGCAGTACTGGGCCCCTGCCTTTCCTTAAACTGCTGTGGTAGGAATAACTTTGCAAAACATGTAGGACCCAGGTGATATTACTGTATGTGCAATGAAGAGTTATTGTGCTCTTCTGGATGTTCCTATAGATCCAACTCAGCGACACAGCGCAGACAGCAAAAAATTATTCTGCCCTGCTAGCCAGTGCAGGTAAGGTTAGCCAACACATCCCAGTGGAAAGCTGAAATGCACTGAGGCTCCAGCCTTCGGGGTGAGAGAGAGAACCAGCTGACAGGTAAAGAATGAAGTTTAATACTTCCTGCTCCCACTGCGTTATGCATGGGTCTGAGCACCTCTTGGGGGCATCAGCCCACTCGTCTTGGTGCCTGCTGTTCCAGCAAGTGCATCTCTTTCACTGAACTGGCACTTTGTGCTTTGGCCTGTAAGGCAACCTTCCTTGTATGAAAGAGGGTAGTGTTATCTTCAGATAAAAGAGTGAATTAAGGGTGTAATAACTTATTTTTTTAAAAGGGAAACACATGACAGTATGCTCCATGGTCTGTCTTAACATAAAAGTCTGAAATCAAATTTAAACTATTTACTGTTCTGAATTTGTTGAGCCTTCAGGGAATAACTTCCAATAGTATATTTTATTTAGGTATGCTTTACAAGACATAAACACGAGAAATGTCTTTCCAAGGATTGATTAGTCTTTGTAATTTATAGTATTGATCAAAATAACAGAATTTCATCATCTATTCTACCAGCTGATGCCACTGCACTCAGCACCTAAACTAATTATATGGTGCAAAGAGCTTCTCCTAACCTTCCCTCTCCCAGTTGTCAGACTGGAAAATAGGCTTTAATAACACATCTGGGAGTTCAATCTGGTGAGAAACAGACCTGAATATCCAAGTGCCCTTGCCATCCACTTCTCTTGTATCAAGGCTTCTCAAAGTTGAGTGCCTCTTCTGCTGATAAAATAACCCAGATCCAAAACAATTAGAGCCTTGAAAGCTTTGAATTTTCCCCAGAGACTTCCAGGCAGCCAGTGCAGCTGTCTGAGCAGCAGCGTAATGCTCTCCTGTCGTAAAGTCCCACTTAGTAAGTGGGCTGCCAGGTGCCAAATTAGCTTTGGCGTCTGAATGGTGTCATTAAATAGAAGGAGAAATTAGGACAGGGAACAGGCCAGCCTGAATCTGAAACAAAATTAATTCACAGCTTTTCCAGTTGCATATACATCTTTCTGGAACGTACTAGACTGCTATGGCAACACTCAACAGGTTAAGATTAAGGGCCATGCAAAAATATTTCCCATTGTGTGTATGTGTATGTGGGTCTTTTAAAGTGTATGCTCATACCCAAACTGTTCTGATGTGTCATTTATAAGGATATATCCAAAGGATGCCGTGAATTTTTCTGTACCCCATATATGTTTTCAAGTGTTTACCAACAAAGCACAGCAGACATTGGTTCACGGTGGGCCTTCCTTCAAAATGTGGTTGAAATATTTATAGTAGTGAAATTCTGCACAACTTCAATTTTTTTCTCTCTTTCCAAAGGTATTTGCCCCATAATGGCAGGCCAAGCTAATACAGCATGGATGTACTGGGTTTTTCATGAAACATAATTCAGAATTTGTTCAAAAAGGGTTACAGCTTCTCTACTGGGATCACTGGGAACTTGGGCAAAGAAAAGAGTTTGCAGGACTTTGCACGTGGTCCTTTGATGATCTGCTCTAAGCACAGGTGGAGGAGGGATCATGGTAGCTTTAAGCAGGAGCTGAGAAGTTCCATGGGGAACCTCTAAGAGTGGAGGGAAATAAATCAGAAGAAAACTTAGAGACAGATCTAGTAGCAGCCATGCTTAGGGGAGTATTTTAAGTAGCTCTTGTACACCAGGAAGGCGGCAGGCTGGATTCTGAGTATGAATGATGCTCCTCTTTCCTCTCTCCATAGCATTGTAGCTATATCTTTCTTTCATCTCTGTACATCCTATGGTAAACAGAACATTTCTCTTTCTCATTTCCTACTGTAGCAAGTTCTGGTGGGTATGTTGGGCCTAGGTGGGAATATAAGCTTTCTGATGGTTGATGTTACCTGGAAATCTCCTTGCTTCGTCTCCTGAAAAGGTCATTGTGCATTGCATCCTCTCACAAAACACTGCCAACAAGGGCTAAAAAAGAGGGCTCCACTTTGCAGGGCTTGGGTCATCAGTTCAGCTGACGTCCTGAGGTGAACCAGCATCCAGCGAGTCCTGGATAGTGCTCTAAAGGCTGTAATGGTTTTCACCTGTTGGAGGGGGAGATCACAATCCTATCCTTCAGCTGTACGGGATCATTGGGAAAAACTGGTTTTGGCTGTGCCTTTTCTGTAATGTGACTTGAGAGGTTGAAAACAAAATCCTCAATCAAATAGCTCTTAATGGAGCTGGAAACTGAACCAATGTGTGCTTTGTGGACCTGATGGAATGCCTTCATGTTATGTTAATGTTATAGCAATGCCAAGAGGAGACATAGTTTTGCCACTAGTTCCAAGAAAGCAATGTTTCTGCTGTTTATCCTCAAGCAACCATTTAGGTGGTCACGTTGGCTGAAAAGCCTTGGAATTTGAAGGCTAACTTTTGTGTCTTCTGACAGCTTCTGATACAAAGAGCAATTCGCTATTTTAATCCTCTGCTGAAATTCTATCTGCTTTGTTGGAGAGGAAGGGGAGAGGAAGCACGGATTAAAAAAAAATAAAAGGAAGGGACTTCTGTTTTGTCAAAATGCAGTGAGATTACAGCACTTTCTGATCCACACATTTTTTGGCAAATAAATCCTAAAGAGTTATCACAATTTTAAGAGCAGGATTAAGTTCAGAGAGCAGCTTGAATACAACCATTGTCCTGAGAGAAGCCTTGAGCAGTGTTTGACTTAGAGGAAATGGTAACTGGATTTTGCTGTTTACGTTTTGCTGGGTAGGAATGGCAAACAATACTGTAATCTCAAAGGGACAAAGGGCACTGAGTTCCAGTCTTGGTCACCTTCATATAAATGTATAATCTCTTCATTGCTAGGAGTCGAAGATTTTCTTGGTTTATGCTGCAAAGATTAGGCAAAACATGTTTCCATGTACTTCAAATCTAGAAGGCATTACCTAATGCCAGCAGAGGGGTTATATTTTGCATTGGAGAGTTCTAGAAAAGATCTCTTAATGCAGAAGCAAGGCTAGTAATTTGGTCACATGCTGCCTTTTCCCTCTAGGTACTGTGTTCCCTAGAGAGAATTTTAGCATCACTCACGCTGCTTAGCAAACACTAAAGAGATTGTGTTACCGTAGAAATACACAAGTCCTTGCCTCTCCCATTGGCTGTCAGCCACAGAAACCTGTGAGAGTAACCCATAGGTGAGCAGAAACAGGCAGGCAGCACAGCTAAACAAGATGATTCATGCAGGTCTCTTGACCTCAGCAGTGTTTCTTTTTCACACCTGAAACCACCAGCAGATTTAGTCCACTGGTGTTGATCTGCTTCTCCAAACGTAACAGGATTCCTTCTGTGAGACAGTGCCGTGGGTTTTGACAGCAATAACTGTCTCTGAGTACCCTACACACAGGTTGTCGCCGCTGCCAGACCTCAGTTAAATATGGGTTATTTTCCTTGTCTGCTCTCACCAAATTTTCAGTCCAGACACCATGTTCTTGAGGTAGTTTTGACAGACCTGGAATAAAGGCAGGCAACCAACAGCACATATGCACCAAAATGTGCTCAGGCCTCTGGCACTGCAACGGGGCCACCAAATGTTCTTGCTGAAGCCATTCAGCTGCTGGCAATGAATTGTTCTATGGGCAACTACAATTATCAGGACAATCAGCAGAGGGAATAGCTGTCTTTCTGAATCAATGAACCAGAAAATAGGCTTTTGACAGGATCACCATAATCTCTGACCAACATCAACAAAAAAAAAGATTCCAGCCCTAATAAAGCTGTCGTGGGGCCATCCGATGGCTTTATTCAGAGTTCTTGTACCTCCCCTTCTTGCGTCCTGCCTCTCGATGGATCTGGGAACAGTGAGCTCTTGTTGCAAGTAGTAGCCGTTGTGCAGAAGCTGGTTCTGGATGCTCTGTAAGCCACCTGTAAAAATGGCAAAGCTAGTCTTACAGTGCTTTTTATATCACTATATTCACTGTGGCTGCTTGCCACCACACTGCATATGCTGGAACATCTCCAAATTGCAGAAAGCCATCTTAAGTTAAAAAAAAAAACATTAAAAAATTGAAAATAAGTCAATATATGACAAAGCTGATTCTGAGTCTACTCATGGTAACAAGGACACTGTTTGTAATCCCCCCTGCCAAACCATGTTCTTTTACCAGGTATATCAGCAGGAGATTTCCAGGGTGTGATGTTTTGGAATAAGTGAAAAATCAGGCCTGGTCGCACAGTTCCTAAATATAACAAAGAGGTTTAGTACTGTAATATTTCCGCTTAAAGCCAACAACTTCAATGTATGTTCACCATAATTTAAAAAAACGCGCAGTAACATGAGAGTCTAGGGACTTTGTAGCAGAGCATTTAGACTTTCTATTAAGAATATTTACTGCATCTGGAAGCATATTAGATGTATCACCATATTAAAAAAAAAAAAAAAGAAATTCTACATCTTGTTTTTTATGGGAAAGAAACAGTCTCTTTCTATTTCTAATCACAGGTGCACATGTGTATGGTGGGACGGGGGTGGAGACCACACTTTTCGTTCTGAGTTGTCCTGGCCTTGTAAAGCAGGTGGCTAGGCAGTAGAAATAAAGCTAGGAATGAATGCATGGAAGAGATGCATTTGTTTGCAGCTGCAGGTGCAAGCCATATGGTGTTGGTACCCGCTCCTGAGAGAGAAGATCTGGCCTTCAGACTCTCCCTCAGCAACACCAGCATCAGCTCACCTTCAACACAGACATCCCAGGAGTGCAGACACAGCTGTTGCAGCACAAGCCACTGCAGGCCAGCTCTACTGCCTGTTGTGGCTTTGCCTAGGCTGGTGGGTTCTCTTTATGTTGCCAGAACTATCATCTGAGAAGCAACTATGCTAGATCTGTGCCATACATGTGAATTTCAAGGCAATAATGTGGTGTGAAAGAGGATTCCTGTGTTGAATTTTTCTTTACGGCAGCAGGCCTTTACTGTGCAGTAACTCAGAGTTAAATCAGAACTCAATGCTGTGCAGAGCGTGGTTATGCTGTGAACAATAGAAAGCTGTTAAAATCCTGAGCCAGTCATGATGGATACTGACATGAAGTACCCTATGGGCTACCAACTGAAAAGAATGCAGGGAGATACAATCCTATAAGAAAGTACAGTTAGTTTTGCGTGCATTGTGGCTTTAACCTATTCAGAATTTCATTGATTGATTATCTGAATGTGTTCTCTTTTTTTTTTTTGTCTGTTTTCAGGTTTTTTGCTATATCGTTTTTCTATAGATGGCTCAGGGGAGCCAAGTCATGCTCGTGATTAAAAAAGAGGAAAACTCTCTTAAAGGTGACCATAGAGGAAGATCTCCTCTACAGATACGAAGGGTACATAGTGTTCTCTTCCTTCTTTCAAGATATTCTGCTGCATAAACACATCCAAGTCAGTGAGCCAAAAATGGTAAAAAAGTAGGCATATTCTATTGTGCTACTTTGCTTTAATCTCTCCTTATTCCTTCCTCGCATCACAAGGCACCCTTTCTACCTTGGGTATTAGTTTTAATAGCAGGGGGGGAGGGTGTTAAAAAAAAAAAAAGTATTTTATTTAACTTGTAAGAGAACTTTCAAACTGATAGCAGCTTAGTTACATGTTACTGGCTATATGCTCAAAGTGCGTAGCATGACATAGTCCTGTGTTTCAGTAAAGCTCTGTAACTTACAGTCAGTAGTACGGTCAGTCCTAATATACAGAGAATTGGGTGCTGGTAAACACAAACACATACTTGCTTCAAAACCAGATTGTTGTTTAAGTGACGTTTCTAAGGTTTTTTTTCATCACAGTATTTTGGAGCTTCACGTGCCTACAGTCCCTGACACGAGAATCTGCTATAACCTACTTCAGTGCAAAATCAGCTGGGCTGAACTGACAGTGATGGTGGCTGAGCTAAAGGAAGATGCTGTATTTTTTAGTAAAGTGGACGCAGCTTTGGGGGTGTTAATCATCACCAAATGGGAGGCAATAAGCTGCTGTGAACAATAACTTCTTAAATGCCTGTTCTGGTTTGAAGTAAAACAGAACCAATTTTCTGTGCAGTAATTTTACTTTTTAGCTAAGCCTCTTCTAACTCTCTGAAATTAACAGCATGTTGTGCAGAAACTGTTTGACCTCAGAGCGATAAGACCTATATTTATAGTTAATGCCAAACAATGGTATGCAGAGAGGCTCATGCTTATACTTATTGCTATAACGACCAAGGTCAGCTAACTTTGTTATTATTTGCCCCGTTAGAGGGTCAGAAGTGGAAATGCGTAGAGGGGTCCCACCTGCAGGGAGAAGCGGACAGGACAGGTGACCCAACACTGACCACAGGGTATTCCATCCCATATGCATCATGCTCAGTATAAAAGCTGAGGGATCAAAGATGTCAGCCTCTTTCTTCAATGGCCGGTGTCCAAGGAGGACTCTGTCTGTTCATCTGCCTTTGATCCTTAGCCGTGCGTTCCTGACTCCAGATCTGGAATCCAGTTCCCATCCATTGCTGAGTCCAGCCTGGGACTTGCCCAGTGCCTGACAGTGATGTGATCATTGTCCTGGGAGCTTGATACTGGTCCTGTATTTATTTTATCTATTTCATTATTTTCTTTTTATTTTATTATTATTGTTTTCATTAAAGTAGCGTAGTGCCTTCTATACTCATAAATCTCTTTCTCTTTCTCCCTCCTCTCCTTGGAAAGAGAGGTAGGGGAGAGCATCGGTCATCTTGTTATTGGCCAATCCGGCCCAAACCACGACAATGCCCCAGTTGATTCTGCCCGCCAGTATTTAGCAATGGCCTCCTTTGGCTTGGTTTAAGCCGATTCAGGGCCTTGATGTAAAACTAAATCAGTAAATTCAATGCAGAATGGAATAAAAAATATCTCCAAGTTTAAATTTGGTTTAACAAAGCCACAGCAATTTCTTGTGGACTCAAATCAAAACCATAAGCTGGCCTCTTGAAAGAGGATGAGGCAAGCTCTAATTTTATCCTGTTTTCCCAAGAAAACAGAGTTTATGATAGCATCTTGTTTACGTACATGTTTCTGTTTTTCCTACTGTCCCCAAATTAGTTTTGATTTTGCTAGCCATTTTTGTAAATTTGATTAAGGGATACAAATCTCAAAGATGGTATGTTCCACCAACTCCTATGCACATTTATGTCAGGGTAGACAAAGAGATGTACACAAACTCTGTGATCTATCAAAGAGGCAATCTGAATTTAGTCATATCAGGCACAAAATCCCAAAACAAAACAAAAAAAAGACAGAAAGGAGCCATAGGAAAAGAACCCTTTTAAGCTACACTTGCAAGATTTTGGTTCTTTCAGAGCATCCAATCATCACAAACAGAGCAACATCACAACAGGTTGTTCCTGCTAGTTTAGATTCTTTGTACTACTGTGTCCTTCTCCATTCTGGATTCCCAATAGTGGAAGATACTCAGCAGTCCTCAACCATTTGATGCTGAATTAAATTGCATTTCAGTTCGCTCATACTGACAACAATTAATCTGAAGACCTGCTCATTTTTATTTTTTTTTTCTTGAGATGTGTATTTTGTGTGGTAGGAAGACGAAAGACGCTTGACTTCAGCATCTTTGCTGTACATGATTAGAATAATAGAGCATACATGACTGAATTGATTCTTGGTTAAATTCTGCTGAAGTAAATTGAATGGGTTCACAGTACTGGTCTCTGGCTTCTCTCCCAGCAGCAAAGGAGCAATTTCCATCAAGCGTGTGCTGGTGAACGTGGCTGTGGTAACGATCCAGTGTGCAACATGACTACAGAGAAGCGAGGTGCAGACATCTTCCTGTTTGGAAAGTCAGCTGTCCTTGATGTGCTTTTAAGCACTTTGTCCGTTTCAGCTCCTGCTCTTGCTGGAGTACACTAACGCTTCTAGCAATTTGTGATAGTTAGAAAAGAAAAAAGGGGTTGTGGATTGAAGCTCAGGAAAAGAATTGTGTCTGCAGTTTGTCCTTCCTGGGCTCTAGTTTGTCACCAAAAATAAATTCTTCCTAGGCAGAGCTGGCAGGCTCTTGATACGCTTTAGTGATTATGAATTACAGAAAAGAGAATGCTGTCCTCAAAGACACTGTGTATCCTTGTTTGAGTATATATAACAAAGTGGATCTTGCCAACCACACCTACTGCATTTTAAAACATCTTTCCATGCAGCATTTAGAGGGATGCAAACTTTAAACTTTTGGGGATACTGGGACAATGGGAAGACTATAGGTTGTGCAGGTTGTTCAGTTGTTTTTAATAGGGAACTTGTCTGAAAATTGTTTTACTGGTTTCATGGGTTTTGACCTGGCATTGTCTCAATATTATGTTTAAGGCTTTCCAAATACTTTAGGAAATGTTGAGTGTGGCAATTTATTTTTTTTTACTTACTCCTCCTTACGGGTCTGCTCTCACAAAATCCCTGTACTTTTTTTGTCTGTCTTCGGTTTCCTACATAGGGATATGGAGTACAGTAACGGCAATGTCAAACCAGGCTGCAGCTCAGGTATGACTCACTGCCTGAAAGGAGGGAATTGGTAATGAGATAAAAAGCAGTTCTACCACTGACTTAAACTGGCTTACTCTGTTATCAGAAAGAAGAGTATTTCTACTGCTGTTTGTTCAGATACCTCTGTAAGAAACACCTAATGGCTGACACACTAAAAATAAAATATTGTTTGGAAAAGGGTCACTTCTCAGGCTGTTCTTGCTGTGTTTGTGAAGGTATAAGGGTTGCTTCCACTATCTTTATTTGCAGACGTTTGGAAAGAACAGTTAATCAGTCGCAGTACGGTATTTCCTCCAAGCAACTCAGTCTTCCCCGCCCCAGTCACAAACTGCTGGCAGCTTCTTAGTTACCCATTCACCTTTTCTTCTCTGGTTTGGTAGCCAACAGTTCCTAAGCCAAGCTCTCACCTAACAGGCCAGTTGAGGCTTTGCCTCTGCCACGTGGGAGCTGCTGCCCCAACCCATCTCCCCTTGGCAGAGAGACAGAAGTTGGGCCCTTCTGTGATGGTATGGTTGGGCTCCATAGCAGGGGAAAAAGAGGACACCTTCCTTTGCCTTACACAGTGGGAAAGCAGGCAACACCAGCTTTCAACAAACCTTGTTGTTTTGTTGCAATTTTTTGCAAACCTGTGAAGTGGGCAGCTCTCTCTCCCATGCCTTCTCAAATATGATTCCTCCAGAGGAGAGACTGACGAGTCTCCAGGGACATTTGTCAATGCTTGCATGCAGTTCTTGTTCTCAGAGGAATGCCTTCAATTTTGCATGTTTTTTTTGTCTTGCATTTTCATTAGGCTGTACAGTTCCTTGTGGTTTTTCTGCTGCTTGAAAAGAGGGGGATTTGGTTTTTGTTCACTTAGCGAAAACAGCATTTCCAAAAGTCAGTCTGCATTGCTGTTGCATTTGACGTTTTTCCACTTAAGAATAAAGAGTTTGGCACACAGATGTTTTATTTTAAGTTGGGTTGCACTGAAATGGGTCTCTGCTGCCACTATCTCCCCCCCCCCCCCCCCCCCTTCTCTTTTTTTTTTTTGTGCCNNCAGTAGAAAAGATGGGTCAGATGGGAAGGTGTAAGATCCTTAAGTTTTTCTCAGCATGAAAAAGCGCTTTTTGTCCAAGCTGTGTGTGTATGTATATACGTATATACACAATCAACTGGGAGAATGTGTTTTGTTGGTTTGTTGTTCTGTTGTTTTTTTTCCTACTGAGACAATCAAATCAGTCTAACTGCAAAGTTGAATTTAGCTATACAAACAGTTGTGCACCAGCCTGCTCTCATAAACGCCGTGGATTAGATAAACCAAAAATCCCTTCAGCTGATAAAACAGCGACACGAATACGATTATTTACCTCACCCTCCACCCCTGAG
>VYZM01020064.1:389579-401352 GCA_013398915.1 Dromas ardeola
CCTCCTTTCCCTGGCTGTCCGAGGAGGAAGGCACCTGGGCGGGCGGCGGCGCCCGGAGGGGCGGAGGTAAGGCGGGGGCGGCGGGTCGGTGCGTGTGAGGGGAGAGGTCGGCCCCTGTGAGGAGGCGGCTCGGTCCCTGTGAGGGGAGAGCTCGGTGCCGCCGCCCCACAAACTTCACGGGGGGACGCGCTCCGGCCGCCCGCCCATTCCCCGTCCCGCTCAGCCCAAATGGAGGCGCCCCCCCCACCCCGCTCCTCCCAACCGCGGGGAGGGGGCGGCCCGCACCTGCCCATGGCGGGGGCTCGGCCGGTGTCCGCCCCCGCCGGGGAGGGTCGCCTGCCGGCCCGGGGCCTCCTCCTTCGGGGGGAACGGGGGGGAAACCCGCCCGCTCTCCCGGCCGAAGCGGCAGGTGGGTGCCGTGTGAGAGGGCGGGACAGTCCCTGTGGGGGCCGCTTGGCTCCCCGGTCACTGGCGCTGTGTAGGTGCAGCAGCCGACTGGCCCGTAGAGAGATGCATTTTCCCGAAGGGCATTGGTTTTTTTTTTTTTTTTTCCTTCCCCCTCCCCTTGTCTCCGTACGGTAGGTCGCGGCGTGCATTCCTCCAGAGCTGCAGGGGTGCTGCTCGGCCTTGCTCCGGGAGCTGCTGGCTCCGCCGACCTGTTGCCTGGCTGGGAGCTGGCGGGGCGAAGCCTCAGCGGGGCAGGGCGGGCCGAGGGTGCACGCCGGTTAAAGAGAGGAAGGAGCAGGCAAGTCGCCGTCAGGCTGGGGTTGTCTTTTCCCCTCCACCCTATTTATTTAAACCCAGTGTGGTGCCCCCCTCTTAGCTCACTCGTCCTGCTGCCCTTCTGCACCGTACTCTGATGCGGGGAGGGGATATCCAGAGCCCGTCCTGCTGTACCCGTGTTGAGCAAAGTGATGGGAGCCTCAGCACCACAGGCTGGGAGTCTGTCCTCTGGCATGGCAAACGCTGCGGAGCAGGCCGTTAAAAACGGCAATTTTGCTGCAGTTGTTTTAGTGTTGAGGATGAAGTTAGCGTCTCAAGAAACCTGCCATGCAGCTGATCCACCAGGTCTTTTAGTTGTGGAGAGGCAGGCTCAGGGTGCCGGATTTTGCTTTTAGTTTGCAAGGTTGCTCAATGAAAGATGTTTTGTGTTAAGCTTCTTGTTTGCTACTGGAACACAGGATTTGAAATCTCTGCAAGTCTTTGCAGCATCGTGACATAACAACCTCATAGCTGGTCTCTCAGAGGCTGACCCGGGGCTTACTATGGAGAAGTGAGTAATTGCTGGTGCAAGGACCAGCAAACCCTAGAGGTACCCACTGTTGGCTTAAATGAGAACAGCTGCAATGCAAGCAGAGTGGTCCTGGTTGGCAGGGGCTTCTAGAGAGTCCTGCTTGCAGCTAATTGACCCTGCAGATCATCTGTCTTTCTTCTGGCATGACTGCTGCCAGCTGGCATTTGAAGATGTAGAGGCCTTCTTGCTCCCACTTGATGGTCAGATCAACCTGTTCTGGGGCTGGTTGTGGGCAGCTTTCAGAAACAAAATGTTCTGACTGATACAGGGGCGTGTCCTAAACCAAGTTAGAGCAAGAACAGATTACCTGTATGATTATCACACAGATATAGGGTGCTTGAGGATCCATCCCACCCCTGCTTAGTTGCAGCGATTTCTTACACAGATGGCAGGATTGCTTCTGTTCTCCAAGCCATTTAATTGTGATTTTACACACAGATATAATTTGTATATAATGAGGGATACTCATGAGAAAATCTTCTGGTCATTCTTCTCTGATGGGAGAGTTTATGGGCCAGATGCTCTGCAGTAGGTAGATAGAGAGCCTGTTTGCCCCTCTTCCACCGTAGCAAAGCATGTTATTCTAAAATTTGCAGACTCTTCTTGAGTGGACCAACATCTGTGACAGTTTTGCTTCTCCACTCAGTGTGGTAGAGAAAAGAGTGGTCCTGGCACAAAACAAAAGAAAAAGGAGGAAACCATTCTTTTGTAACAGAGAGTATGCACAAGAGGGGTAGGGCAGAAAGAAGAGGGGCACAATGTAGACACGGTACAGTTAAGCAATCTGAGTTCCTTAAAGTGCTAAAGAGCAGAAGGAGATGAATGCAGAACAGTGTCATGTTGTTTGGCATCAAGCAGCTTGGAATGATGATTTAATACTGTTTGCTGCAGTGTTGGTGTAGTAGATGGTGCTGCTTAGAGCGCATTAGTGAGTGATGTGAAACTTGGGGCTGGACCAAATCACTTCAGCTCCTTTGCTGATATTTCTCTCGTGATAAATGGTTCTTTATCAGCTGCCAGCAAAGTGCTCAGCATCATATGAGATCCCTGAGGAAGGTACTTGTGCTCTGGAACAGAAACTAGGAGAAGCAGACAGGGCTAAGTGCCCTGGGAACATGGATCACAGAGTCATTTGGAATAGCAATCATTTAAAAATGTTGCAGGAAAAACGTGGTATTGTTCTTTGTTTAATATGCAGTCTTTATCATGAGTCAGGTAAACTGAGATCTCAGATGGAATAGTTTATAGACAAAACACAACGTTATTTTCATTTCTCTGTTTTAGGATATTGCCTCAGGATTAGATGCTTCAGTAGTACCTTTGACAGATATGAGTCTTGTGAGCCTCTTCTGAGCCAGGGACTCAGAGAAGAACACCATATGCACTGGTGTTCTTCGCTGCTCTAGTTTAAATCCTTACCTTGGAATAAAAGTATTAATTTTGTTTGGTTTTTTTGTTTGTTTTTATAATTTCCTGTTGGTTTGGTGAGCTCAGGAAAAGGTTCAACAAGTATTACATGAGGACAAGAACGTGAGATGATTGAAAAGTGAGGAAGGGAGGAAGTGAGGGTGTAAAATTGGCGCATCCTCTCTTCTGAACCATAACTTTAGTTTGATTTACCCCAAAAAGATAAAAAGGGACTCAGGCTAATCAGATAGCTTTATGAGGATACACTTTCTAAGAGCATAGAGCTCTTCAGTCAAGACTTTACAAGATCTGTTTGATCTAGGAAATCTGCGTTCAGATTTAATTTAAAATATCTGCCACTTTTGCTGTTGAGGGCATTTCCTTACCACACCAATACAATCACAAAGAAAGGATTTTCTGGTTTTGTATGAAGATACCCTCATGCTATCAAAAGATGCAGGTTTTTAATCCAGAAAGACTGTAGCAAATTCTGTGGCTAGTAACATGCAGTATATCCAGGTACTTGGTAATAGAGGATCTCTCCCTGCTTAAAAACAAGTCTTTCACCACCATAGTGCACATTGGGTTTGGATTTTTGTTTTTGGAATTTTACTTTTATTACCGTTTGGGGGTAAAAAAGAATGAAAATATATCTATCATAATTATGCAGCTCTGAAGTTTTAAAACAAATGCTAGCAGATAGATGAGTGCAGTCCCTAAATCAGGGACTGGAGGGAGTGCTGAACAGGCATTTTAAGCAGCTTGGAGAGGCTTGACACTAGCTCTTGACTGAGTGGTACCCTCAGTGTGCTGAAACAAAAGAAGTGTGGCTGAGGGCTGTAAGAAATGAAGTTCCGTTTTATTTCTCACCCTTGGGTCATGCATTCCTTAGCTCCAGCTCTGAATCTTGTGAGAACTGCAATTTGTCTTTTCCATCTCACAACTGGCTGTATTTCAAAGTGATCCAACCTTTCATTGACCAGTACAACATGGCACAAATGCTAACAGTGAACATTTCAGATGGTGTTTCCCTGAAAAATATGAACTGATTTTTACCCAGGAAAATGGTTAAGAAAGTGTCCAGGCAGAGGATCTTGAAACGTAGTCAAATTTTTTCTTCCAATAAATTTTAAGTTATTTTGAATCTCTGTACTAATTCTTTTTTAGTACATTTTGCTTCCTAATTTTAGTGTCTTTTTTCCCGTTGTTCTTGTATGAAGTACACACGGACATGGTAATGGAATGCTTGTTAAAGTAGACATTGAAGTGGTGTGTGTATCCACAGTGGTATAAAAACAACCATCTAAAAAAACTTGAATAAATATACATGTTTTTGTGTCTCTGGGTCTCCAGTTAACAGTAATCATAAAAAGTTACAAAAGTTACAAAAGGCTTAATTCTGAAAGTTACATGTAACAACAGTAATATAGAATTTTTGCTGTAAGGGAAAAGATCAAGATTTAAAGTTACTTGATTTCAAATAGTAGAAGAACATTTTCAGTTTCAGACAGTGCAACTCTTTTGCAGGAATGGAAAGTTACATATGTATCCTCATTGAAGGTTAACACTGAATTCCAGACAGGAAATGTGATAATAATATAGTCTACAAAAACTTCTTTTTTTTCTTCTATAAGATATAATTAACTTTAACTTGTAAAAGCAAAGATTTTTTGCAGAAAGCTAGCTCAGGCAGTTCTTAAATGCCTGTTCCCTATAAATGCTTAGCTGACACCAGTCAGTTAAGCTCACCTGGTACCCCAAATTGTCATCTAATGAGTCTATGGCTTTACAACCTTTCTATTTCTGCCTTTCAAAATAAAACAAAACCAAAACTACTGCATCTTAAAATGTGAGTCACAATTGACAATAAAGCATGCATGAGTTAGCAGGCATATCTACTGTAGATTCATGAAAGTACCTCCCCAGAAGAGCAGGTGAAGGAAGCAAATGTTTCCACACTGTCTAGGGATGGTTGTTGCTTATGGTGCTGTTGTTACCTGCCCAAAATATGCTGTGATCCCGTGAAGAATTGACGGAATATAGTAGGATGTGTAAGGTTACGTCCAGTCATATCTGTTGAAGTCTCTGCTGACTCTTGGCTTTTCAGAGAAATCCAAGTACAGATTTGAGCAAAGAGAAGTACATCCAGCATAGATATGGGTACATAGATACAACTTGACATCATCTTGCTTGCATTATTCATAGGGAAACCTCAAGTTCATTGGCTTTGGTTCAGCAACTTCCTTAAGCTGGGCATCCAAAATTGGGCTATATTAATTCCCCACAGTAACCATACATTAAAAGCAGCAAAATAAAATTAAAAAAAAAAAAAAATCAGAATTGAATGTGCTTGAACATATTTTGCTGCCATCTAACATCATTATGGTTTCAACATAGTTGTAAAGTGTTTAAATTAATAAAACAAAGATTCCAGAGATTGATTAATGAGATTGTTGGGGAATTTAACGTGAACTATGTGCCAAACTCATCTTATGCTCCCTATAGAACTGGTTAAAGGGCTGAGCTCTTACATTGATGATTGAAATCAGCTTTATATTTAGTAGTCTAAAACCCATTCTCCCCTCTCTCTGGTTCTGTAAAACGGGAGCATGTAAGAGTGAAGTGGGTGACCCTAATCTCCTTGGCTCAATGTCTTATTTAGATGCCTAAAATTAGGCAGTTGTAAATATCCTGTTGTTACATTCCTGGGTCAGGAATAATAATACCATTCCATTAAGATCTCTACATCCAGAATTAATTTGTGGGTTTCAGTTTTTTTTTTTTTTCTAAGTGCGAAGGGATTTTGGTATATATTCCATTTAAATAAAGGAACAACACGGGACTGAAGTTGCTGTCCAGCCTTCAGACTTCTCAGACAAAATACTGAGATTCTATTCTCGGGTAATAGTAACACCACATTGATTTTTTTCTCTTCAGAATATTCCCTTTTTCTTCCCCGGTCCCATACAGTCACGGAAATATTTTAACACTTTTCTCTTACATTCCAATTCAACATGTTCTATTTATGATAAACATATTTTAGGAATCAGATATGCTTAGAAATCTGAGGTGGGGAAAAATCCATGTCAGAATTCATCCAGTCTTCTAATATATAGGGAGTGGTACTGAGACTCGGGGTATTCAAGATCTCTTGAGTAGCAGTTAAACTGATGAAGACGATTTGAAGCACTGCTTGGTTCTGCCTGTATGAGGGAAAGAAAAGTGTGAGAGGAGTGAAAGAAATTTGTTTGCATCTGTGTCCATATAGTAAATATTTTCAGATTAATCTTCTTTGCTTATGAACTCAAAACAGATAGAACAGATACATATTTCATATAGCTTTGTGAACCAAGATATCCTAAAAATCCGTGCTTTAGTTATTGAATATGCTGTAGTTCTTGAATATGCTGTATAGAAAGACAGGGTTTATATCCCTGTAAGATATAGAGATGAGTCTACTTGCAAAATAAGGATCAAAGCTAGGAATTGACTTTTCTACCTCTGAAGGTCTACCCATCATTATTTTTGAGTTTAAAGAAGCCCAAGTAATGTTAAATTATCATCTGTTTTGTAAATTAAGATCTTTGTAGCATACAGGACTCCAGGAAGGTCTCTCTTCCTTATGGATGTCTGCATCCTGTACTTTTTTCTGCATTAGTGAAGTAATGAAAAAGTAAAATCTTTGCAGTGTCCAAATGCAAGACTTTCAGGTTGTAAAACAATTGGCATATTCTGTGGGAAGACCACAAAATGTTCTTACAGTGCAAAGAAAGAATATAGAGGAGCAATATCCACCTGTTTTTTAAAGAGCTTATCTTCAACAGAAGTGGTGATACCAAATGCCCCTTCACTTGAGTACTCTACATGTTTAACTTAGAGCACTGAATTCTTTTTTGAAAACAAGCCCCAGTTATCAATTGGAAAATGATTAAAATGTGGAAATTAAAAAACCTATAAAAAAGGGGAAAATTATCAGATTCTTACAAAGAATTAAAAAATATTAAAAAGAAGATTTTACCTCTTTATGACATGTGTTTTTTCATAAGTCTGTCAAAAATTATGAGACATGTTCTCAATTCCATTTGTACTGCTTCCCAGGAACAGAGACTGTATTGCTTATCTTTTAGAAAATTGGTGATTCTTTGGAAGTACTTTTTCATGCTGAATATAGTGCTTTTTAGGATCCATGTTTGAAAGAAGCTTCTTGCTTTTGATTGCTCTTTTGACAAACATATCTCTAATTCTTCAATTTGATGGTAAATTCCATTTTGGAATTTCTCAATCTTGCTTGTATTCCAAGCACCAAGAGGAAGATTTTTGCTAAACAGCTGGAAGATCTGTTGGAGGAACTCATAGATGATCATTGTGACATTCTTCTGTGTGACCTTGGTAATCTCCATAGGGAATCTGAAATCAGTTGTTTCGCTGAGACAGTGCTGAGAAAAATAGCCACCCATTTTGCGCAGAAGGTTCATGTTGTGGTAGTTCACTTTGATTCCTTGGAAGAGGCAAACTGTATCCGAAATTTTAATGTACAATGCCAATGTCATGCAAACTTGCAGTACACTCCTGTGAACTAAGACAGTCATGGTGATGAAGTAGTCAATACTATTTTCCTTGCATTATTGCAGATCCG
Source organism: Dromas ardeola (assembly GCA_013398915.1). NCBI lineage: Eukaryota > Metazoa > Chordata > Aves > Charadriiformes > Dromadidae > Dromas > Dromas ardeola. The sequence goes on from VYZM01020064.1 coordinate 396,917, forward strand.
TAAGCTTGCATTTTTTGTCTGTCTTGTCTGTGCTCACATGCTTCTCCTTCATGTCTCTGAATTTATTTCTTCTGTATGACATGCTGGACATTACTCATTTTGTAGGAATTGCATTTTTATCAACTGTGATCCTGCCAGGGTTTACTGTTGATTTCAATTTCAAACAGTTGCAAAGGTTTTCTATTTCTGCTTTGTCTGTATTTAATTGAAAAAAGAATAAGTGAGTCAATCTGGTCAGTGAGAGGACATGAACAGATTAGCAGGTTAGAACCTGGTTAAGGGCATTTAATCTTCTCATATTCCTACTAGAAAAGGCAATCTTGCTTTATGCTGTGAATTTTTACTTTTATGCTTAAGTTGGCAAGGACTTAGAAAAAGCTAACAGATTTGCACTCTAAGTAGGATATAATTTTATTGATTTGAAAACAAATGTCTTTTTTGGTAGGGCAAATTGCTTTGTTTGGGGCGTGGCTTAAATTTTATTAGCAAAATAACCCTATTGTTGACAGAAGCATTTAATCACTAGGGGCATGTGTTGCTATCACTATGTTGGCAAAAAAAGAAGTATATACAACTCTTAAGACAGATGCATTTCTTTCCAAAATCTCTGATAGTTCATTGCTCAGAGTACCGTTCTCCTACTTCACCGCTTGATGAATCAGCCTAAATTTTTAGAACCATAAAGGAAACTATGTTTTTATGTAAAGAAGGGGAATTCCTTACATTTCAGAGTAAGAAAACTTCTGTTCTGAAGCCTCCTCCTGTGAAGACAAACTCTCAAGGACACTGAATTTACTTGTGTTTGTAGCAAAATGTTCTATCTTCAGGACCCTCCTGGACACATGGAACATATCTCCCGGTACCCTGGCCAGCGTACTTCTCTGAATATCAAGTCTTTGTGCCATCTTGTAGTAGGACTGCAGTTAGCATGTTAATTGTAACTGCCCTAAACAATCTCAGATTTTTGTGATGACAGTTCTGAGATAGTGCTACAGCAAGCACTGCATCTTGGTTTGTTCCTGAATATGCAGTAGCAAGGTGCCATGTTTCTGCTGGCTTTCTCTAGTGCGGTACTAGCCCTTTTAACTGGTTTCTGTAATCACAGTACAAGAACTCACTGGTGATTGAAAAGGAGGACTGGGTTGAATATTAAGATAAGCAAAAGTTACAAGGCATTTTAGCAGGCAGATTTGCGTCTCTTCTTGTGAGAATCTCTAAGGATTGCTAAATCTATATGTGAACAGAAGTGATTTGGTCACCGAAGTATACAGAGTTTAGGAAGCCAGGGGACATGCCTTTATGTAATTGAGCCTGCATAATTACAGGGATATTTAAAAAAGAATATGGAAAATGTTGAAGCTCAAGAATGTTTCATGTAAGCAGTAAAGGAACTCCTGGATGCTCTTGAGATTAGAAAGTATTTTGTTAAAAAAAAAAAAAAATCCTGTTGATGCTTGGGAGGACCTGTTATAATGTGACAGACTGAAAGACTGCTATGGGTAAGCAGTTTCTTAGCAAGCCACAGGATGACTTCAGCAGTTATACAGTAGGATCCTACTAAAATATTAGTGCACCTGTGGTTATTCTTCTTGTTTTGCTACAGCTGATGCTAATGCTGTAGTAATATTGTGGTATTGTCATAGCTTATCTATACCCATAGATCTTCAGAGAAGTTAATTTATGAATGAAATTGTGGGGAGGATGGTTTTGTGTTTGAAACACTGGACAAGTAGCAGTCAACTGAATGGAACTGAGATCTCAGATCTGAATTCACCTAGGGATGCCTAGGTTCAAAGTCTCCTTTAGTTTTGCTGTACTTTAACTGCATCTTTACAAGGTAGATCTACCTAGTTACTCCATGCCTTGTAAGTGTTATATAGCTTTACCCAGGCTTTCTGTCAAGGTTGTCTAGTGGAAGCATTGTGAGAAATGCTGAAGAAAAGGGGGGAAAAAAAGGCTGAGGCCTGATAAATGCAAATCAGTTTTGAATATAGGTGACCCTAGTTTCTGACAGAGAGGCTACTTTAATTGTTGGATTGTCTTTGTTTCACTCAGTATTTCCCTGTTAGCTTGCTGAAGAAGTAATGGTGATAAACTGTTAGTTTATATCATAAAAACTTGCCTGCGCCCCACAACATAGCACAGAGAGACATTGGCAGGTGGAGGAGCCTGAATAACACTTGCTCCGGCTGTTTCCAGCCCCATCACAGGAGCCATCAGCCCAACAAAAGCCCATCTCTACAAACCCAGAGAAGCACAGGGGCACAGTGGCAGGCAGGAACTCAAATTAAGGACTTGGGGTAAGGGCCCCTTCCAGGATTGTCCTCAGAGAACCTCACACCCATGGCCAAGGAGAGAAACCCATCAAGATAAGGCCATGCTGAGGCACCTTATGGACTTTCTGGAGGTTGCTGTGTAGAGGAAGGGGACACATTATAGGATGCAAAGGGTTACACAGGACATATTATGGGATGTTTTGGGGAGGAACCAAATGGTAGGGAAAGGGATGGATCTGGGTGTTTTGGGAAGGAACAAGCATGTGAAAATAGAAGGATGAAGAGACAAAAAGGATGAAGAGATAAAAAGCTGCTGACGTGTAGACAGCAGCTGGTCAATACATTTCTCTGCTTGTGCTTGACGCCTGAACAGCACTATGTCCTCTCCTCATTTCATAAACTCTGTTTCTAAGTGTTTTCCTGGGTGAGGGACTGTATTCTGTAGGTGTGGTGTGAGTATGGGGTCTAAGTGCCAGCACCTAGGGTCAGACCAGGGGCCATGTCAGAGGGCCCATGTGTCACTGGTACCAGCTACTGGAGAGATCCTGATGAGTAGATCTTACATGCCAGTAGCTGGACTGGGACCAGGTGTCAGAGATCTGTGTCTGCAGTGCCAGTGACTGCAGCAAGGGAGGATATGTGGTAGAGCATGTGAGTGCTAGAAAGTATCAAGCTAGACTATCCCGTGAGTGAATAGTGTGAGCTGATTGCCAAGTGCATGTCTGTCACTGAGGGTGGCAAAGTAGGAGGGGCTGGCTGTTGGGGTGACCAAGGGCATCCTGGTCATCTGCTGTGGAGCTCTGTATGTGTGTGCGCACACATGTACTGGGGGGTCTATACTAGCAAGTGGAATGGGTCTGAAGACTTGCTGGCCCGTATGTCCAGGTGCCAGGATCCAGAGACAGCTACAGGGGTCAAATGATGTGTCTGAGCCCACCTGCTGGAGGGATTCACTTTGTACATATGCGTATCCATATGTCCGACTAGCAGGCCTCCATCCTGCTTAGCAAGAGAGGGGAACAGGAAGGAGCTGTTGGTATTCATGTGACTGCTCTGTGTGTCTGCCTGTGTTGATCTGGTCGTGTGTATGTGTATATATGCACTGTACGTGTGTGTGTGTGCGCGCACCTCCTGGGAATGCGCACTCAACCACACTACTGGTTGGTTCTGGGGGCATCGAGCTGCAGCAGTCTCGCTTCTGTTGGGCTTCTGGGTTCAGCCCACCCTAACAAATTACAGTTGTTTTCTCTCAGACAGGGACTAGCAATTCCAATAAGAAATCCATGGTCTCATGTAAGTGCATATAAAGTACCCATCTCACCTCATTCATGTTATCAAGGGCTGTAAAAGTGAAGGAACACTTGCAGGGATAAGAAGAAAAGATTCATCTTTACTGGAGTATCTGCCATGGGGAAAATGTAGAGGTCATACCCTAGCAGAAAAACAGAGGTGCAATACTCCACAAAAGCTGTTTGTCTTTCCAAGGCAATTTCCATCTGGCTACACTGTCAGACTTTTTATGTTAGATTTTTGGGACTCTAGTGTTCTCATCTGCTTGCAATCATTTGTAATAAACAGCTAGACTAGCATTATTGTTCATCCGTCTGTAAAAGGTTCATCTTGGCAGACAATAAAATAGAAGTCATGAAAGCATCTCCAGAGTGATAGGAGATTTAAGGTTCCTAATGCATTCTCACTTGTCCTAGTCAGTACTTGTTAAAATTGTGTGTTTGTGTGGTAAAATAAGAAACCAAAATGCCAGACTAGATTCCAGGAGGGAGGCTCACTTGGTTTTCCTGCTGAGCAGCGTTTCTTTCTTTCTGGGAAGAGTGCAAACATCACTGTATTTCTTCTCTCAGATGTGAAAAACCCTTAGGCCTGAATCACAGAATCCAGTAAACATGATAGGGAAAGCTCCACCCAGCTAACTTGTTTACCCCCAACTGCAGAGGAAATGTTTCATGCTGCTTGTGTTTTCAGAGATCTTTGTCAGTCAAATTACTCTTGGGAGCAAGCCTCTAATAGGGCACAGATGATGTTGAGCTTAGGGTGAAGTTTTACCACACACAGCTAAATTGATCTAATAGTTAGCTCTTACCCAAAGAGTTTTTCCCGTTTCTCTCCTGTTGGGCCTTACAACTGTTTCAGCCTGGGAAACTA
>VYZM01020064.1:401429-425741 GCA_013398915.1 Dromas ardeola
ACAATTTTTTGCCTGCTTTTCTGTCTTGAACTGGCTAATCAGAGTACTGGCACATGGGGATGACCAGAAGAACACAGGATGAGGGACAATGGTTTTAAACTAGAGCAGGGTAGGTTTAGGTTAGACATTAGGATTAAGTTCTTGGCAATGAGGGTGGTGAGACACTGGAACAGGTTGCCCAGAGAGGCCCCATCCCTGAAGACATTCAAGGCCAGGCTTGATGAGGCTCTGAGCAACCTGATCTAGTTGAGGATGTCCCTGCTTACTGCAGGGGGGTTGGACTAGATGACCATTAAAGATCCCTTCCAACTCAACACATTCTATGATTCTGACATGGCTATTGGCATGGGAGCAGGGCCTGCTTTCATCATCAGGCAGCCTTCAGATCACCTGACATGATATGTTTAGGCTTGGATGATCTGATTTTTCTGATTTCCCATCGTAAGGCCTCTGAGAAAAAAAATAAAGTCTTAGTTTTTAGAGCGATGTTGACAATTTGGATCAGGTCTCTTTGCCTTCAGACCTTTCTAAAAGGAGATGTAAAACTAAGAGTCTGGAAACCTGGTATTCTGAGTTTAGGAGCCTGTGCTGTGTAGAAGGCAATTTAAAGTAATCACATGATCTTGTCTCATCATGACATCCACAAGTCCCATTTTGCAGGAGAGGGAAGCATTAGCTGTATTGTGAAGTGTCTCGGCTCCTGAGACTGGCTGCAGAATGTAGAACAGAGCAAAACCATTTAAAACGAAACTAATAAAAAGCTAAGAACCTTACCAAATTTAACCTGAGATTTCTGACTACTGGGTGCACGCCACAGACCTCTCTCTTGCAGAGCTGATGTCAGATTCAAATCAGTCTTGTGCTGTATCTTAGCCTGTATGAGTATTAGAGGCTACAAATGTGTAATAATACTATTCCACTTTACAATATGTATATACAGTGATTCTGTCGGCTATCCTGTGTCATCGCCATAGTAAAAAATAACAGAGTATTTCTGGTCACATACATTGGGTGGAGGGCAATTACTGTTCTGGTGTAATGAAAACTCCTGTGTGTTTCTGTCAAATCCTTTGTATTTCAGCGTGATAGTTTGCTTGTGAGAAATGTCTTGAACAATGCAGAATGACTGTAGGAAGACTGCTAACTGAGTAGTGATACAGAATTGCCCAGACATGGTGAGGTGAAGACTTAACTATATGTGCCGGGTGTATTTATTAATTTTTTTTCATGAGCTAATGGATCCTGACCTCCTGTCCTGGTTTGAGTGACATAGGACTAATTTCTCTTCTAATGCTTGGGAAAACTGCACTTTTAGAAGACTCTAGTGTCTGAATTCGGGAAAATACTTTATGACCAGTTAGGCTATGTGGGATTCAAGGTCTCAGTGTTTTCGAGCCTTGCTAGGTACAGGGATGAGGAGAAGCAAGATCCGGGCACTTGACCCAAGCTGGCCAACAGGATTATTTCATACCATGAATGTCACATTCAATATAAATTAGAAAATTTGCTGAGAAGTGCACTCTCTTTTTGCCTTGATGGTAGTGATCCAGAGAACTTCTTGCTCCAGTGCTGGACCCCTGATCCCTTCCCTTCCTGCCGAAGCCGCAGCGCTCGCAGTGTCCGACATTTGCTGTCCACTGCTGGGAGTGCACAGCTTCCTGCTAAGAGAATTGGCTGACTATAATCCGTGTATATTTTGTATTGGGATCAATACTGGTTCTTTAGTATTATTAATGTTAATTTTTTAGTCTTAACCTATTAAATCTATTCGTATTTCATCCCTCATGTTTCCTTGTTTTTACCCAATTCCCCTTCCCGGGTGGGAAGGGGTCATCGGATGATAGAATAATTGTCTAAAAAACAATAAATTGTTGTGGGTTTCTCAAACCATAACACCTCCTTTCACACAATTCTTTAACTCCTTCTCCTTGTGTTCTGTCCAAGCTTTCAGTAGGTAAGACAGAGGACATACTGTAACTAATTTTCAACTCCACAAGTGCTGAGTGATTAGGTTTTTCCTTAGTGGGGTCAGTAGGCTTGTTTTCTTCCCTGTCCAGATGCTAATTTTGTGAACTCTGGAGGGGACAGTATTTATTTTGAGGTTTGAACTGCTCTATCAAACACCATTGAAGCTGGATGATGGTTCAGAAAGTTATTGTGGGAAGCAAGACAGACAGTTGGACTGTGTAGCGTCTTGTTTCTAGGAAGTCGTTTGAGAAGTGTAGAGATATATTGAATAAAGATACAATTACATATTTTCCGATAAAAAGTTGTTTAAAGTTAGTAACACGCATAGGTATTATGTCTTTGGAATTAAGTATTATTGTCTCCCAATGAATCCAGTGACATTCAATTCATTTGCTGTAGAGATTGTGACTCCAGAGTGAAAACCTATTTGTACCGTGCGTTTTGCTACTTAGGATTTTGCAGAAGGCTGTCTGTGAAAGGGCTGGGTGGGTTTCCTAAGCCCTTTGTCAGTCTTTGCTCAATAAGAGATTGTTTGGACTGTATGAGGGGAGATCACTTCTGGAATTAGTAAATTGGTGCATGTGCCTTTTAATGCAGTGCAGTCAGTAAGTGATCCAGGCTTTTGGCGCGAATGCTTATTTTGAAATTGCTCAGCACACATGACAAGCAGCTGAGCAAGGCTAGAGCCTGACAGATCAGTGGTTTGGACAGCATCTGAGCACAGGAAAATTTGACGTGCTGAAACTGTGGACCAGTTCACCATAAAGCTTATTTCAAAGCCTACAGGAATGACGACTTTAAAATCCTTGATAGAATAAAGAGTATAGGTTGCCAGATTTCTTTGTGGACACTTGCATGTTAGGCAAAGCGAGGAACTATGGCAAACTGCCACAACAGGCTGCGGTGCTTATAAACCTACTGATCCCAATTCCACAGTGATTGACACTGACCAAACAGCTACACCCTCACTCCAGAGGCCTAGCAGTCACATTCTGTGAACGATGATTCAGATTAGCTGTATGGATGAGTATCAGCATTGTGGCTGGAGGGAATGTTGAATGTTGCAAGCAGAAAGCAGCTGTGGACCCCAAACCCTCACCTATTTCTAACGGTGAGGTTAACAAGTTTCTGGAGAGATTGATGATTTCCTGGAAAAACTAGAAGTGGCCTCAGTGAATGAGTCCCCTTTTCGTCCAGTACTCCTGTTGACTGAAAAATAGCCTGACCTGGAGACCCGGAGAGCTGCAAACTTTCCTATAGTTTCTTTCCTAAATTGCACTGCTGCTTTTGTAGAGACTTGTAGCAGAATCTTAGCACTAATGAGGAGAGGAATTCAAACCAATATCAGTATTTTATTGTCAGATGTGAAGCACACACCTACCATGTAAAAACATACTGTAAGGGCTAAAAGTTTTTAATAATAAGTGCACCCTTGGGCTGCTGTTTATGCAGCAGGACTTATCTGCTCTGTGACTGTCATGTCACCCAAGCCAGCAATTAAGCACAACACAGCCGTTCACTCGCTGCCTTTTCCCAGTGGGATGGAGGAGAGAATTGGAAGAGCAAAAGTGAGAAAAAACTCGTGGGCTGACATAAAGACAGTTTAAGGTAAAGCAAAAGCCTCGCACGCAAGCAAAGCAAAACAAGGAATTCATTCACTGCTTCCCGCCGGCAGGCAGGTCTCCAGGAAAGCAGGGCTCCGTCACGCGTAACAGTTACAGAAGACTAATGCGGTAACTCTGAACATCCCCTCCTTTCTTCTGCTTCCCCCAGATTTATATTACTGACCGTGATGTCATACGGTATGGAATATCCCTTTGGTCAGTTGGGGTCAGCTGTCCTGGCTGTGTCTCCTCCCAACTTCTTGTGCACCCCCAGCCTGCTCGCTGGTGGGGTGGGGTGAGGAGCAGAAAAGGCCTTGACTCAGTGTAAACACTGCTCGGCAATAACTAAAACATCCCTGTATTATCGATGCTGTTCTCAGCACAAATACAAAACATAACCCCATGCTAGGTACTATGAAGAAAATTAACTCTATGCCACCCAAAACAAGCACAGCAACACCTCTATATTGAAAGGGTGAAGCAACTGAATTTTCTCTTGTAGATTCCAAACCACAGGGTGTTACAAGGCAAACCCCTGAGATGCACCACTGTTGTGGCAGGTGTATCAGTTTTGATTACATGTGATGCTACATCAAGTTAAAATAATAAACTAGAAATGTTCTGTAAGAAAAAGTCTTGCAGCAGTGGCATCATTGTTTATACCATGCTAGTCTACGGATGAGGGAAGAGAATTACTTTCATTCAGTAAATATAGTTAAGAAAGTAACAAACAGGCTTTCTGGTGAAGAGCAGGAGTCCCCACTCCACTCCTTGCGTGTCATGTCATTGCTTAAAATGTAAAAATCATTTTGGCTGTCCTGCATTTTTTAACTGAAACAGGCACTTTTTTTTCCCCATGGTCTGAAAACCTCTATTTGAAATAAAAGTCTTGTCTGCTGCTGTGCAGTTAGTATCACACTTATTTTTCTGTTGACAATTTGGACATTAGAAGAAGAGGTGAAACAGGATGGAACTAATTTTATGAAATAGAAATGTTAACCCTTTTCATGCCTGTCTGAGCTCAGAACAGGTTTCAATTTAACCTAGTACTGTATGTAGTACTCTTAAACACTGCTGGAGTCTTTTTATAACAAGAATGAATATGATCTTTTTTTCAGGCTGGATTGACCCTGGTGTAAACAGAGCAGGCCTCTGTTTTGCACTGCAGATGGGTCATTTGGTAGGATAGCATTTGTGTGGGTTTGGAGTTCCCCCACAGTACAAAGTCTTCTTTAGTAACTCTTAGGAGGGAAACTGAATAGGACTAATTTTTAAAAGATAGTTCCAACTTAGACAGTGCTGTTCTGTTGGTGATGATACAAGAGGACAGCCCAGTAAGTATGTCGTCTGAGAGAGATGAGAGAGCAGAATTGGTAGTTACCTCTCTTCTCCTTTATTTATTTCTTCCTCTACTGTGACTGCTAGAAAGATGCCTTTATTTTTTACTAGCATTTAGGTTCCAGGCAACCAGGACAGCTGTATGCTGGACTGACCAGTTTGGGAACTGCTGTTAAGAAATCCTTGACTTGTCAGCTGGGCCCTCCATACTCCATGTGGAAGGAAAACAAGTACTTGCACAATTCTGGTTACTAACACATTTTCTGTCTACAAACTTTTGTGTCTTGGCAAGGTGATGAAGAGAAGTAACTTCTAGATAACTTGCATCAAATTTCTGTGGTGCTAAAAGGGCAAGGTTTTCCTTGCATTATTTATCATTTTTTTTAAATTAAAGAGTATTTTGATAAGTGGAAGGCCAGTGCTGTTCTGACTTCATGGCTTTTCCTACCCATCTAGTTTCCATGTTTTCGGCCATCTTTACTTTGTAGAGATGTTATTTCATCCACAAAAAGAGTCCATTTGTTAACTTGGAGAGTGTTTTGTGGTTTGTTTCTTTTTTTTTTTTTTTTTCTGTAACTTATGCAGCAGCTTAATTGAAAATGCTCCACAGGAAGGGTGTTGACAACAGCTGTTGCCTACCAAGCAACTAATAATTATATGATGCACCTCTTCTCTCCCAGCATGGGGTAAGAAGGAAGGGGAACTCCCACCACTGAGTGCGTAGCACTGACACTATTCTTTTATGGATAGAATATGGGCTGAAGGATTAAGTCTTTGCATCTCTTTACAGAGAGTTCAGATAGACCTTTGGATCATGAGGAACGGAGATCAATGATACACTGTTTCTAAGGAGTTTAATTTCTTATAAGGAATGTCCTTATAAGTAATTTCTTTATAAATGTATCATGCATGTTACTTTTAATGGAGTCTTGAACAAAGTAATTTCCTGAATTAAAATATTTTTTTCCTTAATTTTGTTGTGGTTGTCACCACCAGAAGTATTATGAGCCTGGAGACCTGATTTCTTCCTTCAATGGGATCGTGATAATTCAGCTTGAAGGAGATGCATTTTGTTCCCCTGATCTAAAGAACCTGGTGCTAGAAAACCATTCAGTGTGGTAGAGTCTGAACCTACACACAGGTTGGAGGTGTATGGAAATCACTTGAATAAGTTCAAACATACTCCTTTACTCTAGGTGCTCCAAACAACACTTTTACTCTAGGTCCCTCATGGTGAATGAGCCAACTGTTCTCTGTTAATCAGAGATTGATGGACAGATGTGCTGTGTTGGAAAACGGAACAGGAATGTGAGAGAAGATGCTGGGCCTTGGAGCCTCAAGAGGTTTTGCATTTTCTTTCAACTAAGATTGCCCCGATACCATTTTTCTTCTTCTTCCTGTTTTCAGACAGCGACCTTAAGCAACACCTAATAAATCTCCTCAGTCTACAATATTTCTGTTCCTTTGGAAAATGATACAGTTTCAAGAGCTAAGAAACAAGACAGTGAAGAAGAGGTGACTATCAAGCAGTTAGATGAAGCACTAGAGTACATGCAGGAGACAAAGGTGAACTCATAAATTAAATCAAATTCATCCTCTGCTCTTCCATCTGTCCCAAAAAAATATAATGAATCGTGTCCATTTTGTTTCCAATAATGTGAGCTGGCACCTCCCACTTCTATGATTTTCTGCTCTGCTTGCAGGTTGAACATGCTACTTCAATAATTATGGCCATGCCTATTCTAGTTTAATGACATTGAAACTTTAACAGCAGTGCAATTTCCTAGCAAGTCAGAGAAAAAACTTCCTGAGGGATAGGAAGATGTCAAGTTTGTGCTACTGATTTTTCTCACATCTTAAAGTGCAGACTTACTTCATTTCCAGTGTGACTCTATTAGATCCAGAGGGCTCCGTTTTCCAGTGGAAATCGGGACATATGTTGTTTCATTGAGCAGGTTCAAGCTGAATTAAAGAGATGTGCCAAAGTCTGCTTCAAGAATGTGTTTGGAGTCTAGCTTTATGGACAGATGGCAACTCTGAATGAGGCAACTGTGATTTTATTCCTTGGTCTGCTATTGGCCTGATGTGTGACCTTGGACAAATGACTTGCTGTCATGTTTCTTGCTTTCATCTGCTGTTCTCAAAGCACTTGAGGAGATAAGAATTTTACGCAAGAGACAGTGGGATTGGTTTTGATAAGAATGTTGTAGTTATGTCTTACAGCAGAGAGATGGGCCGTTTGAAAACCAGGTCTTTCACTATTACAATGAAGTAGCTTTTATAACCAGATTTCTTTTTGGTTTATTGTACTGATATAGACACCCAACACAACTTGATTACATTAATGGCCTTTAAAGAATTATGAAGAAGGAAAATTCCTCTTGGGTTGTACAGGCCATTATGCTTGCAGATGAAGGCTTTTTACCTCCTAGCTTTTTCTAGTGCTTTCCTAGCAATTTACTGGTTTCTGCAATGTAATTAAATGTCGATGATTGCAGGGGCAGTGTGCTTCCGTTAGGTATACAGGGGACGAAAGAGTCCTAAAATGTAATGCAAAGCATGTAAAACACTGATGGCATTCCACTGAAATCCCTGAACAAAATTTTGATTTCACACTACCTTTAAGAGACCTTGTCTTGCAGCAAACATTCTAAGGCTGAAAAGCCCTCTGCTGAAGCATCTTGTCCCTGGTGATGGAAAAAAAGAATAGAATGAGCTGCTAAAAAATATGGCTGATCTCTGTAGTGCACAGCACAGGAGATGCATGATTTCACTCATTTAGTGTCCTGAGAGCGGAGGAATAATTTTTTACTTGGTAATCCTTGGGAATTTTGCATTTCTTCCTGACTGCATATCTAGACAGCTTTTCTCTCTCTTTTATGAGGGATTTGGAGGAAGCAGAACTTTGCTTGTGCTTTTTGCTTTCAACAATCTTGAAACCTGCTGTGTGCTGCTTTACAAAATACAATGACCCAAATGCAAGTGCCAAGTCACTTTTTTAGGCAGATTTGCAAATAATGTTATTCATGATCTGTCTCTTACCAGTAATACTGGAGCATGAGCTGGGAGAAGCCTGTGTAACCCAGCCCTCCCACTCAGACGGACAGGTTTGCTGTAGAGCCAGTCTCCAAAATTCTCAAGGTTGGCTGCTTTCCATCCAAACGGGCTGCAGAATCCACATGGGATGATGGATGAGTCTGCTATGACGACCTCAGGATATAAACTGATATCCTCTTTTCCAGGTACTTTCTTCCGCATCATACTTTAAACTAGCATGGTGACAAAAATAAAGGCTTGGAGAGACAGCTGTGCCAGGCATCACCAAGAGAAATCATCAGCTTCTATTTTCCAAAGTCTGGAATAACGCTGTTTTCATATAGGAACTAGTTAGGATTAAAAGATGGTCATAGCTTGAGGTCTTCTAAGATAAAGTGAGGTAGGTATAAGGGGTTAATTTATGCTGTAGTAGAAGGCTTCATACGATAATAGGGAGTGCATATGATTTATTAGATGAAGGATTTAGCCTTGAGAGTCTTCATTGAACTGGCAACAGCCTTTTAATGTAACGCCTAGTGCCTTGTGACAACCTATTCAATACTATGAAAATAAAATAAGGTGACAGGAAGGAGATTGTGTTTGTAAGGGCATGCATGCAGGCCATGTAAGACCATTTGAATTTAGCCTTGGGTAGGTAAGATCAGGAATAGCTTCCAGGGAATTAGCAAGGAGGAGCAAGAAAGATATATTAGTATCTGGTGGTTTTCAGGAGGGCTAAATTGTTCAATAGATTTCTAACAGTGTTGCTTAAAAATTGTTACCGAGTTCTCACCAGCATATTGACACTCAATGGACTTTCAGGTGTTACACACCTTTGCAAGTAAAGTTACTTTAATTAAGACCAGGAGGGATTTCTCTCTGCTGTGATAGTGGCTAATCTTCTTACCTTTCTAAACTCTTTGTTATATTTTATATCGGTGTGTATTGAGTCAATGGAATTGCTGTGTGTTTAAGAGGAATAAGTCTGGAAAGAATAACTTTGAAATTTCAGTGCAGTATGTGTGAGAACACCAGTGGCTGCATTAAAACAGTAAGGCCTCCAATGGGATTAGATAGAAAGTGTCAGGGATTAGGTTTTTTTTTTTCTTTTGATTGTCCTGTAGATTTTAAGTCATGTGTGTATGAGAATCTTAGGTCTTATAATCTGTTGCAGCTATATCGTATGCCATTGGAGGCACTTCTACACTACTGTATTAAAATTCAGTAGAGAAGTGTTACTCTTTGTCATGAAGACCCAATACAATATTTACATAATAATTACTCATTTTCTGAAAGTATCTTGCATCAGAATCACACAATGTTTTCCTTGGATGTATTAATGAAACCTTGTTTTACTTATAAGCATTACCGTGCTTCTGTTTAGACAGTAGAAGAAAAATGGGCAAAGGAGCATGACCATAATCTAATGATGCGATAGTGATAAGGGCATGAAGGGATGTTAAGGATGGGAACTGCAGCTTCCAGTTTACACTGTCAGACTTGCACATCTGGGCTCATTACCTTAGTCTACCTTTATTGTCAGAGGAGACATGAGCATTTTTAAGTTTGATGCATCTGAATGTATTTTACATGCCTAGGGTGAGATGAATTGTGTCCTAGAAATGCCTTTCTCTTCATTAATGATAATGGGAGCCCAGGCAAGAACCAAATGTGTCAAAATCTACAACAGAAATACCTACATTTAAACAGATTTAAACCCTTCCCAAAGGTTTTAACTGTAATTCCTCTGTAGCTTGCTACTACCCTACACTTTATCCCAGAAGAAATAAATTCCTTGGGTTTATGTACTTTGCTATGACAATAACCCCCAGTGCTTACCTGAAAGCTTTAGCTTTTGCCATGTTCTCAGTCATGGCAGGGGCAGCTGCGCTTGCTCCTGCTGTACTACTGTATTTATCTGTGCCTGAGCCACCAGTGTTCTGCATTAGGGGAGCATTGATTAGCCTGAGCGTATTGCTGGACCAGTGTGCTCCAAAGGACCAGAAGGCATCCCCATTTTTGTGCTCTGAGGAGTGGAGTGTAACGACTCTTTGAGGACTGGACTGGGCTGGAAACCACAAATCCAAGAGATTTCGGTGTCCTGGGGAGTGCAGTGGTGAAGTATCAGTGTTGGCTAGGTCAGGTGGCTTAGGTGATCAGGCTGTGCTTAGTATGAAATTGTCTTCCTGGCTGAATTATGTTGTTTCTGCAAATCGTACAGTCAAAATTTGTTCAGTCCTAAGCCCTTTCAGAATTTAGCTTGTTTTAGAAAATGTCAGTCGAGAGACATAGTTGCCTTACTCTCCTTTCTCCAGGTTTCCCACCCTGTAAGTTACTGATAGATAACTGAGAGTTACTGGAGTTGCTCGTTAGAGCTTTGTTCATGCATTTATTTGATTTAGGATGTTGTCCTGGTTTGAGGTAGAACAGAACCAACTGTCTGTTCAGTAATATTACTTCTTAGCTAAGCCTCTTCTAACTCTCTGAAATTAGCAGCATATTGTCCAGACACTGTTTGCTTCCAGAGAGATAAGACCTGATTGTTTCTAATTTATGCCAAGGAATGGTATGCAGAGAGGCTCATGCTTATACTTATTGCTATAACAACCAAGGTCAGCTAGTTTCGTTATTTGCCCCGTTGGAGGGTCGGAAGCGGAAAAGCGTAGAGGGGTCCCACCTGCGGGGAGGAGCGGACAGGACAGGTGACCCAAAACTGACCAACGGGGTATTCCATCCCATCTGCGCCATACTCAGTATAAAAGCTGAGGGATCAAAGGGGTCAGCCTCTTTCTTCAATGGCCGGCGTCCAAGGAAGACTCTGCCTGTTCATCTGCCTTTGACCTGATCCGTGCGTTCCTGACTCCAGATCAGGAATCCAGTTTCTGTCTGTTGGTGAGTCCAGTCTGGGACTTTTCCTGTGCCTGCCAGTGACATCATCCTGGGAGCTTGATACATTTTTGTATATATTGTATCTATTTCATTATTTCTTTTTTAATTTTAATTCTTTATTATTAATATTTCATTAAAGCCGTTTAGTTCCTTCTCAACTCATAAATCTCTTTATCTCTCTCCTTTCTATTTTAAGAGCCATAGGTGGGGGAGAGCATCTGTCATTGGCCAGTCCGGCCTAAACCATGACATATGTGTGATTGTTTATTATGCCATATAATCTGACATTTAATCCAGAAGGGTGGAGTTGCTGAGTTATTACTTGTAATTATTAGATTTCTAAGGCAGGGCCATTAGATGCTGTTAATATGGGCTTGTGCTCAGCAATGCAGTAAATTAAGCTGATAGATACTACATTATTGTGTTGTTCATATTGCCCTGTCGCTTGTAAATTGTGGGGTTTAATTATATCCTGATCAATGTGTTTATGTTGCTGCAGTAACACTATCAGGCATTAGTATTAATTTCAGCACAATCTCTACTGGTTTTATGATCAAAACTAAGCTTTTCCTTAGACAGGACAGTCTTGTTTTATTAGTTAAACTAAAGGAAGGAACGTATAATGGTCCAGTATATTTCATCTGATGTGAAAGCTGTTTTTCAAACATGTCTAGGACTCTTAAATTCCAAGATTTCTTTTCAAAAGCACTTGATGGGAATCACACAAAAAGAATCAGATGCACTAAAGTATATTTTTGCCATAATTTTTCATGTTGAAAAGCCAAATCTTTGTTGGCTCTCCAGACTACTCTTTTAAGACTTATGTTACGTAAAAAGGAGACAGACTTACCATTAATGGGCTGGTGTAGTACAATATTATAGAAAGGAGCAATTGCAAGTACATTTTCAGAAATGTTAAATCCTCATGAGGCACTGTGTCTTAAAGCTTCATAGTTAGAAAGTCCTTAACATCCCATTTCATCTCATGGTTGACAGGTATAGCATTTCCAGAGGTGGTTTCTTCCTTTAACAAAAACAATTAAAAGGAGCTGTTATTACTTATCTTCCACAGGGTCATCATCATAGTTTTCCTCTGGAACTAAGGTACTGCACTAGTAACAGATACTTGTTTCAGATCTGTAAACATGAGTGAACGTGTATGGGTACAATAGCAGAGAAGGACTAATGCTCAATCTGCAAAAAATGACATGGAAATTGGATTTGAAATTTGAAATTAAGTGGGAACAAGCTTACCCACAAAAAGATTGCTGCTTTACTTTAAGTAGGTGTAAATTTTATCATGGAGTAAATTTAAATCTTTACAGGATAGTTTTGTGCTATTCTGTGCTCTTTTTTACCTCCGTCTTGGGGAAGAAAAGCATGCCTCTGTTCTTATTCTCTGCTTAGAGACAGTAAAGCTTAAACGAGAATTTTGCTTTATACTGAAAGTTTATTCCTGAAGATCTTTCTGTGTGCGTGCTAGTGTTTCAACTCAAAGCAGACAGCAAGATAACAGTAGGGGTTGTTTTGGTTTTCAGGGATATTGAGGCCTGAAACAAGTTGATTCCTTTTATTCCCCATAGATGTTCCCTTTCCTCAGTCCATTTCATTATACCTTCACACAAAACAAAGAAGTGCAGCTGAACTAATTCACTTGTTTAGGTTGCTGCCTGCACTCTTGGAATCTGTTCCAGCAAAGTCTCATCTTTTAATGCTCATGTGAACAGCGTACGGCAGTGCACCATCTGCATCCTAGACTAATTGTATTCATCTGATAATGTCCTAGAAACCAAAACATTATGAAGCCTTAAGCAGACAAGTAGCATAATGCTTGACATAATGTTTTGTGCGTTTTTTCAGTGAAGCTGTTTTGTATCGTCTGCCTGATACTGGAATAAACCATGCAATTAATCTAACAGTCCTAATGACAAAGGGATATGACAGATCAGAAGTGAGCATATAAGGTTACCTCTTACCCTTTGGCAACCGTATCCTGAAATCTCTTTTATGCAAGGCAAGTTCAGGTATGGAGTATGCAGTTTCACAGTCTGGATACAGTATCTCTGCCACACAGATGAAATACGAGTCAGTATATCCAAAGACCTCTGTCAACAAGCAAAAGTTTTATGTGTCCAGCCTGCCATAGATGACAACTGTTCACTGGAGTTTTGCAGGGTATTATGTCATTTGGCTTAAGGGGTGTTGGATAGGTACCTGTGTATTAGAAATAAAGTGTTATGTTCTGCCTCTGAGAGAGAGACTCTGGTGTGTCTCTTAAAAAAATGGAGGTTATATCAAATATACAAGCTTTGAAGGAAATCTATCTCTGTAGGCTAGAACAGCTACATATTACATCTATGTGATAAATGTAGTCTGCCTCACTGAACTACATTGGACTTTGAATAGTATGGTTTGCATGGAGCCTACACAATGTCAGAAGCACCCTTAGATTTTCTCAAGACTTATCAATATGTTTATTATGAAGTAAATCTCAGGCCTTTAGAAAGGTCTGGATAAACTTCTGAAAGTTATCTGTTATTTTGTATTGCAATGTATTGGCATGACCATTTTATCGCCATGAGCTTAATTTAACTCTTTCTGTTCAATCCAGTGATCAAAATGTATTTGAATATGAATGTATGCTTGCATTGCAAGTTAGCTGATTATTTTTCCATATTCAGAACATTTCAGTTTTGCCTGATAAGTAGTGGAAAACGTAGTGCCAGTGTTCATATTTCTTTTAATATAAAGAAGTTGGAGCTGAAAGAAACAGAACAGTGATGATGCTTAGCATAATTTGGAAAATCCTGATTTCCTGGCAGTAGTAGATTATTGCATTGTAATTATAACTGGTGTAGTTGGTATTTGAAGTTTTCTCCTGTATTTATCATGTTCCTTTATAGTGATCATGTTATCTAAATTTACATATTACTTACACCACACTTTTCGTGCCAGCTTAAGCAGGTGTATTAAAGAAGGAATCACAGAGTAGTCAATTTTATCTTGAATTCCCAGGGGTGCCACATCTGTCTGGCTCTGACCTAAATGGAGCTGATCTCATTTTATTTTATATAACTTGTAGTATGTTGTCCTGTTCTTAAAACAGGAAGTGCGTAAGAAGACTACTTCGCTAATTGCATGTACTCCCACACACATTCGATAGTTTAATAATTGAACCTGTCTGCACATGATGATATAAAAAGCAGCAAATGTAGGTGGTTTACACTATCTTTGTATATTTGCCTGATTTTTTTCCATATTGGAACCCGGGGTTAGAAACTCAATAGAGACAAAATGGGATGTAGCCAGCAGCCTTTGCTTCGCTGTGTGCTGTCAGGCTCCTAAATTGCTGCTTAGTTGGCACTTAAACCAAAGCCTTTTGCAATTCCTGGATGTGGCTGTGAGAAACACTAAGTAGAAGACTGAAGAAGGGGAGAAAGAAAAAAAGCCCAAGGAAAATGAAGAGGATATTTTGGAACAAGGAGAGGACTAGAAGGGATAAAAATTCCTTATAGAGAAAAAAACAATAAGGGAAAGCATTTCTGAATCTTTGTCTGATCTTATAGCATTGCTGGCATGTATGTTTTCAGCATGTGAAGCAGTATGGGAGAAGCTGTCTATTAAATACTATCCAATTTGCTGTAATTATGGCATCTGCAGATACAAATGCAGTGATTTGTATCTTGGTACTCCTTGGGTATTATTGGTGGTCCCTGCAGAAATATGTATAGTCTAAGTTTCAAGTCTTGCTGGAGCCAGAGCAGTGGTCTGCAAGACAATAACTGCCTCAAAAAAACTGCTTGCTTCGAAACTCAGTTGTGTGGCTTGCCATCCTGCGTTCTCATGCATTTTTCTAAAGAAAACTTGGACCTCTATCCTTGTTGTATTAGGATAAGGTGGCATGCTTTTCAGAGAGCATATGTATTATTATTTCGGAGTACTCTCGGGATCTGTGGTGATTGCTGCTTCAAAATTTATGATAGCATCTGCCTCTCTAATAGCAGATATTGTGTGTGATATGGCTGGGTTTACTCAAATAATTTGTGACTGGATCAAAACCATAATGTATGGAATGCATGGGTGGCAAAAGATGTGATTGAAATGGGATAAAGAATAGCAAGGTAGCAATGCAATTTCCTAACCATATAATTATGTAGCAATGAGAATGATGAAAGCATCCTAAAGGGGAGTAGGTCTAAGGCTGTTTTGGCTTAATGCCTATTTAGGAATAAACTGCAAGTGCTAAAATTTGCATGAACGTTACCAGCATTCTTAGTGTTGTTAAAGATTCTGTAAAATTCTAATGGATAAGTTAAAATACTAAAATAAATATGACAAAGTAATGTAGTAGAAGTGCTAAATGTATAGTGAAAAAAAAAATCTCAATGCCACTATCTTCTGGGTGTTGCAGGATGTGTGTTTCTGGTAGGAAGCAGGAGAAGGAAAGAGATACAGAACCTGGGCATGGAGATATTCAACAATATAACAGATGCTCTTGTTTTTATTATGATGTGAGCCAGGGTATGGTACGTAGGCCATGGTCTGAGTGAATGGGTGAAAAGCATGTTGCTGATCCAAGTTCTTCCCATTTGGAAGACTGTACAAAAGTGAGGGGAGGGCTGGGGTAGGGTAGAAACCTCAGGTGCTAATCACCTTTTAAGACCAAGCAATAAGTGATGTTTTGGGAGGATATTCTTTGGTGGTGTTTTTCTTCAGTTAAATAAAATTAACTTGTACAAATCATGAATTATGTAAGGTTCTCCAAATTATCTGAAAAAATTGTGTCTTGCAGCCTTCCTGGGAATACTTTTAAGTCAGTTTTCCAGCAGCAAAATATTAATGGATAATGAAGGGCCATATACTCAGATTCTCAAATTGGGAGTGAGCTGTTAAAAGAATAAGATAGAGGACTCAGAGTCTGCGTGCAGGTAGTGCAGATAGTGCAAGGCCGTTTATCCCAGTGACTTCTCCACACATTTTGATGTCTTTCCTGCTTCTGATCTCACAAAGCCTGTTTTGTCTCTTCAGTGATCTTCTGGGCTGTTGGTTGTTTTTTTTTTTGTTTTTTTTTTTTTGTTATAATTACTCTGAAGCAACCTCTGCTTGTGACGTCTTAAGGGTTATGCGAGTGTGTGAGTCTTATGAAATCTTATTTTGAGGGAATAAGAATCTTACTGGTGTATGGATTATATGCATGTGTTAAGAGATAATACTGGAGGTGCTGTGAATTCTTCCACTGCTGTAACCACTGTAACCACCTATTGGTTTGGAAGTGTCTTTGATAAGACAGCCTCTCCTGCAACATATGTTCCCTAGCATCTCTTAGTGAAAAGTACCGGGACTTAGGTGCCTTTTACCAGTTCCCTCTAAAGCTCTTCTGTCCAGCTCTGCTTTAGATGTGAGGCTATTGGTTGAGGTACAGTGGAAAGTGACCTTAAAGTTTCAAAGGTTCATTAAGAAGCATCACCACAGGTACTCCCTACTGACATTTTAGTTATACCAGCAAATAAAAGTTTGTAATGGTGTTGGTCGGGGACTGAGACAGAGGGAGACCTTCCTTTTGAGTCACAGCATGTGCTACACATAATTGTACAAGTACAAACAGGAACCTATCAGGTTTTCTTTTTTCTTGGCCAGAAATTGTTGGGGAGTTACTGAAATTATTATATGGGAAACATGCTGCATAAACTAGTTCTGTAGTAGGAAGCTCAGCCACAGTGACAGCTCCCACCTCCAAACCGTGCCAGCTTCACAGTAAATTTTTGATTAAAATCAGCAATTGGCTTTTAGTTAGAGCTAAACTGCACAGTGCCAGGCTGTGGGGAACCACTCTAGTTCAAAGCAGAGTCCTTCGAATGGCTCCTTCCAGAGACTGTCAAGCTGTGCTTTCCCTGTTTGCTGGAGCTATGGCTACACAGAGATTTTTTGTTCCCTTCTTTCTGTAGTATTGGGTATTTACTGGCCAGAGCTGTGGGCAACTTGTTTTGAAAAGTCAGTTCCTTAGCTTGCAGTGAAGGAAGTTTTCTTCCCTTTATACCTGTTGAGAGCTTGGTCTTACAGCTCTGTCGCCGTCAAAATTTTTGTGTATGGTTAGGAGGAGAGTGCTGAATAATGCAAAATGGTTTAGGGGAACACTGATCTTGGAGCTAGTGCTGGATGAGAGTTGCTCTGACCACAAACCATAAAGAGTTATCAAATACTGTACTTCTGCATATAAAGTGCTTACCACAGGCACTAAATAAAAGAAACATCCAAACCCTCCTTCCAAATCAGTTTGTGAGTATAAGTTTTGTTTGCTGTGTTAAATGCCTTTGGTTCCTTACAGCATATTGCTAGTGCGTTGCTCCCCTAGTGGTGGTGCATGATGCTCTGTGCAGAGCTATCCAGTCAATATGGTCCTGGCTACTTACTGTCTGCTAAACTGCGTTAAAGGAAAGCATATTTTTTCTGTCCTATACTCTCCCCAGGTGAGCAATCCTTGTTACAGCAACAGTTGTATCATGAGTTGGAGAGAAGGCTGGCTGTCCTCAGAGGACGTAGTTGCTATCCTCAGTGTTCTTTCCAGTATTAAGTTTTTGATATATCATGTCTGTGACTTAATTTAATTGGTTTTGTTATGTTTCAGGTGTCACAGATGGCAAAGAAAACACTGTTTTTTTTTCTCTGCATAAGCGCTGCAAAAGCGCTGATTTAGAGCTCTGGATTCTGGATGATTACCTCACCATAGGTATCGTTTCTAGCCTGGTGTATGGAGGGGGGGCTGTGCATGTATTTAGCAGATTCTCTGTATTTCCCCCTGTGCATAATAGTAGGTCATTTTGACCAAATGATAAGGTTGAACATGATAAAGTTGCAGGGTGGTGATCAGAATGGTTCTCTGGAGAAAAATCTCTTCAGCCATCAAGTCAGTTGTCCTGCAAGTTAAGACCAACATATAAATCAACATGGTGGATAATTTATTTCTCTTAATTTTAAAAGCACAGATCACACAAGACACTTCTGACCCCACCACCAACTGCATAGGCTATGCCTTGTGTCTGCATGCTGACGAAGCACAGTATGACTTGCCAAGTCGCAGGCTGCCAATACACCAGACCCTTGACCTACAAAATCATCATCACTTTCACATCTGTGAAATCTTTTATATTCTTCAAAAGACACATGTACAAATACTTTGACTTTATGTCTCCTTGGTTTAAGTTTGAAAATGTCCATAATCAACTGTAGTTGCTGCCACTCTCCCTACCTGCCATATTGAGCACTTTGATGCTGACATGGGAAACAAATATTTCTTCTGTTTCATACACCTAGCTTTTCTGATAACCATGCAGAGCTGTGGTTTAAAGTCAATGGATTGGGTCCTACAGCTGCTGGAGCTCCATTTCAGGACAAGGTTTTAGATTTATGGTATAAATAATTGAAAGATATTTGCAATTAAATTATTGCACTTTTTTTCATACTCTTCCATTTGTAAGAACCATGCATTTTGTCCTGTCTTGATGAGCTCTGCTTTATAAAGACAAATAATTCCTGTCTCCCCTTTATTAATACTGAAGCTACCTTCACTGTCCTCCTACAGGAGTGTTTAGTGCCTGCAGCAATCCCACTCATTTTTGAGTTATTGGCAGTCAATTTGTGGAACAGCATAGGTCAGGGTTGACCTCAATAACTGACTCCTACATGTTTTTAGGCAAATTTTCTCTCTCAGCAACATGGAGTTAAGGGTAATTTTTTGTAACTGAAAATCACCATGCCCATGTTGAGAATTATCGGTGTTTGTTAAAAAGGGTGCGGTGCACCAATTGAAGATGCCATAGCCTCTTTGTAGTCCTTTGCTTTGGAAAACATCTCTGAATTCCTGAGCTTCTTAGGACAGCTGCTGAGGCACTGTGTCACCAGCCTGCCTCTCCCCTGTGCACCCTCCTCACATTAACTTGAGCTTTGGTGAGAGAAGCCAGACTAAGGCTAAAGGGTCTCAGTGAAAGTCAGCTAGCCTTCTTACCTCTGGTTTTCAGTATCTATGCTTGCAGGAAATACTGTTTTCTCCGTGGACTGTTAGTTATTTGTCTCTGCCAGCGTAGCGTACGTAACATGGCTCTGCCTTTGTATCTCTGTTTCTTTGCATGCTTCCCCTGGACAAGAAAATGAGTGGTTTTGATTGAAATGTCACTGAGTGTATGATTTAGATTTTTTTTCCTTAAGGCAGAACACATACATGGTTTTCTAAAGTTAAGATTTAGAGCAAAAATAAAACTTGAGTTTGGCCACTGCATGCAGAGTAGGGACCTTGGAAGTTCCAGGGGATAAACTGCTGCCTTGTAGAAGATAAGCCATTGTATTGTCGTGTACAGAAAGACCTGCTGTCTGATTGATCTTTACGCAACAGAGAAGAGTTAGGCCCTGACATGAGGTCTGAGACCACATTTTTGTGTGTGCATGTTTTGCTGTTCTCTATCACTCACATAGCCTGACTGGTATTTTTTCAAGCGACTTCAGTGGACTTAATTTAAGCTTTTGTACGGAAATTGTGCGGATGTTCTGAGAGTGTAGGAGCGAGCAAGAAATCATATTTTAACACTCTCACTGTCTACTCAATTGTGCCAGTGCTTTTAAAAGCCAGAATGTAGATTTACGAGTGAATTAAGCTGAACATAACAAAGAGATTTGTGAAGTTGAACGGTAGTTTAATAAGGAGTTCTTATTGTCTTGTCAAAGGAGAGTGTTCAGACTGTAAAAGTAAAATTTTAGCTCTGTTGAAGTCAGTATCAGAGCTCATGCTGACTGTAGCATAGTCAAAATTTCATCTGCAGAAACAGGTTGGAGTCAGAAATTAAACATGCTGGAGGAGACAAATGTGTATTATCATAGAGAATGACCATGGAATTTAGTTTGTATCTCCTGCTCCTCTTCAAGGCTGTTACAATTTTCTTACTCCTTTCACCTATCCTCTGTATGGTTTTTTTTTAAAGGAATGAGGGATAACAGTTCTCTGTTGCAGCAAATGCTGCAATAAGCATGCTACAAAAGTGTAACAACCATATACTGTTGTGGTGAGGACCCCACAGAGACTGAAAGATTTTGGCAGAATCAGGGTTAGTGAGCTGGTTTTATTGCTACTCCTACCACAGTAAGTAAGCTGAACTATCCAATCCACCAGCATGGTAACTGTTTACAAGAGTGTTGATTGTAACAGTAGCTGGCGCAACAAGGCCCATACACTCATAAAGGCTTTGTTTTATTAGTGGTGGAAGGATGTAGCAGGTCACAAGCGCTTGATAAATGAAGGCAGAGGATGATTGTGTATTTACAGAGAATGTGGTTTAGTGACTGTGCTTGCACATGTCCTAGCCACAGCTCAGACCAGTAAAAGCCTGTGGACCAGGGAGAGAACCGGAAGAACCAGGGTGTGTAACAAAAAAACAGCATTCAAAGAGACTGTCAGAACTGCATGCTTTGCTGTGGTCTGTCACTCTGTGAGACTTTAGCCTTGATAGCTGCCTGAGCTAAAGGGAGTTCCCCACCTGCTTTAAAGGTTTGGGAGGTCTGAAATGATCATGGCAAACACTGTGGTTCACTAAAGTAGCTGTGGCTGAAAAAGCATTCCCACAGGTTTCCTGTTCCATCTGTCTCATCCTTTGCCTTCCAAACAGACCTTTCCCTATGCTGTCCTCTTCCCTGTGCTATGTGGCCAAGCAAGGGATGAAATAGATTAGGATGAAAACAGTGGTTTGTTTAATTATTGCAGTTTATGTGTAAGTCTCATACAGCTCCCTGCAAGGGGATATATAAACACCTGGGCCAGGTATCATAGGGGAGACGGCAAGAAGGCAGGAACATGAAAGGGGAGGAGGTGAGGCAGGACTGACTTTTCAGAAAAAAATTGTAGCCATACATATCCCTGCATGACTATCAGTCTGTAGAGGGTCAAGACCTTAAATTCCTGTATGAGAGAGGAATAGAGGCTGAACTTCAGTGTAATCTAAACCATGCATTTTTTCAAGTTTCTTTACTGTAGTTCTGAGAGATACTTATTCCAGTTCCTTAAACTGTACGCTACGGTAAGGCCATGTTCCTGACTTGATTGCCATGGATGCTGTTTCAATATAAACTTGCAGTGAAGAAGTGAGTGCCAGTGTATGCTCAGTTTCTTCATAGTGATCAGTATACATTTCCAGATGCGGTGCCCACTTCAGATGAGGTGCAATTACATTTAACACTTGTAAAAGGCACTAGAATGATAGTGGTTGAGAGGCAAGTCCTTTGTTAAAACACAAACATTTGTCCACATGGTGAAAAGCATGCTTCATTTGAGTTAATAAATAGCACTTATCATCTAAGATTTGAGCAGTCATACCTGGTTCTGCTGCTGTCAAACAGCTGATGTGCTTCGTTGTAGAAATGACTGCTGTTCAAGTCACATTCTAATAGTTTTGTTGTTCTAATTCTCCTAATTTTCCTAAGGGAAGAGGGACTTCTCCTTTTTGTAGTGTGTGTAGAAGGGAAATTTGTTGAAAGTGGAATTAAAATGGTTGTAAATAAAATATTGGGATACTAAAATGCAATAGTTCTACCTAACATCATCTCTGAAATATACTCATGGCAAATATGATGATAATATCACTAATGGCATTTGTCTAAAAAGGCCTGCAAACATCATGTTTTATCTCCTGACACACACCCAAGCCATTGCTACTTATTCGCAATAGGGGGACTGACCCTATTCCTTAGCCATTTATTATTTTTCAATTTTATCACTGTGAAAATCTCTGTATTTTGGCAGAATGATATAGCATCATTTTATTCCCTTTGTCAAAAGTTGCCATAATATTAGCATAGCAGAAGCTGATCTAATATAGTTATTGTTTTTCACGTGTTACATAACTATGTTAGTTTTAAAGCACATGGTTTATAGACAGTTATCCATTGTATTTTGCTTTCCCTTTCCAATCTTTTACTTTAGAAATGGGGTGGAGTGGTTACTAGTCTAAACAATAAAAGAATCAAAGGTCATTTATATTTACTCCATTGAGACTTGGCACTCTGATTATGAAAATAATATTTATGCTGCTTTCTGTGATCTTTTACAATTGTGTCTTTTATGTGTCTCATGAAATCACTTGCTCCTTTTTTTTTCCATACATAGACAAAACAAAGGCTAGTTATTGCATGTCCAATGAATGGATGTTGCTATATGTGAGAAGTGTTTGTGACTATGTTGTGACTATGTTTCCAGTCTGCGCTTTCCACCTGAGTACCTTGAGGCCGAAGTGTTGTTACTGTGGTTATCACATAGAGATTAGTGTAAGGTAATCCTAGTAGCTTTAGAGAAAAGGGATGAACTTGGAGAAGCCCCAGGAATCCTTTCTTGGGGGGAGGACTTTAAGACAAATTCTGATTTTTTTTCTTCTAAAGTTTCTGGAACTTCTACCCCAATAAACAAAAGCAAATTCTTGTCCTGAAGCATCAGTAAGCTTCCTGTTACTGGATGCTACCATTTACTATTGTTATTTTGTGTATTAATTGACATGCTCTGGCTTTCATGTAAATAACACAGAAACCATGGACAAAGGCTGCAGCAGGACACTGTTGTCCTTAACAGTGATGGTTCTACCTGAAAACTGTCACTGTAGAAGCCATGGAGAAGCTATCCAAACCAGCACCTGCGAAACTGAAATGTTGTTTACACGTATCTGTGTATACTACTTTTAAGTCTTACATTACTAATCAGACATCCTTAATTCTGGGAGTTTAGCCTTTATGAAACTTGCAAGATTGTTGAGGATATAATGGAATGTAGAAAAAGATATACTGACCCTCAGAACCTGTTTCCTGTGTTTGTGCATGCTGCTTTTGAGAGACATTTTCTCAGTAACATAAATTTGATTTGATCCTTTTTGCTTTCCCTTTCAATTCTGGCACGGCCGGAAGGCAAATCTTAATCTTCTTGTGTACGTTATAGGTTAGTAAGGGGAGCAGGTTTTGCCCATGAACAATGTCTTCTCATATCATGAAGTTTTCACTATGAATACAAATATTTGCACAACATTTTTTCCCTTGTGATTTCAGGTAAAACTTAGCTGCACTGCACAAATTTAAGTATGTAAATAAGATACACAAAATGTTATTGTTCCTACTCATTTGGCTGATATTTACTTTGTAAATAGGAAAAGTATTTTCAGATTTCAGGACAGGCCTTTCCTTACTAACTAATTCTTTGTACTTTAGCGTGTTAAACAGAAAACTTGTTGATTGTATAGTATAATATTCTCAAACATGAGCCTGGGAGTAGAAAAAGTGTACATTTGCTCAATCAGAAAGGAGCATGGTCTGTGTACGTGCCTCCATATAATGTATTTGCTGTACCAGTTGTCTGATGTAGCTGTAGTAAAATGGCCCTTGTATGGACAGTAAAGTATGAAGCCAAACACGAGAGGTCTGCAAAGTATTGGACCTTAGCAAGATTTGGATCAAATGTGGGCTTTCCTACAAGCTTCAGCTGGCTTTGTATCACACTATGCAAGTGCTCAAAATGGAGACCTATATTTTGTAAAAAAAAAAAAAAGTAAAAATCAGCTGATGCAGACTTGGTTTTCAGACAGTGTCTGCTGGTTAGTATCTGATAGCAGTCTATCCAGTGTCTGCTGATTAGACAGCTTACTGTGTGTTTTATGGTGGAGAAGTCATGTCTCCTCACTTTCTTGATTAATAAAATGGGATTTATACCAGCTACCTTCTCAGCAGCCCTCTAAAGCTTGTGTAATGCTCGCTAGAGTGCTGTGATGAAAGATGTGTGTTTATTAATAATGTGTCATTTAACATTCTTACTACCTGTGATTTAATAGAAAGTATATGACAAAATGATATAGTATGTTTTTAACTCAGCAGTGACTCAGACATGAATGGTGATCATGGTGTGTCGTTTGTTGTGTGTTTTTAGTGGTATCTGCATGGGTAGGACTGGTTTATTATTTCCATATGTTGACTCGGTATACCTGATGTTAGACTGAGTTGCTGTCTCTATATGTGCATGTTTCTGCATAAGACTGGGGACATAGTTGATTACTGTGGTGCTGATGCCATGGACGAAGCTTGTGAGGGTCTGGTTGTCTGTTCTGAGATCATCTCCAAATCTGTGGTTACGATCCTTAGTCATGGCTCTGCCAACAAGGGAATTCACCCAACTGCAGTATTCATGCCATGGAGTAGTTCCTCGGGAAAAGCTGTTGGTAGCTGTCACACATCTTGAGAAATACAATGCTCTGAAAAGAAAGAAGAGAACCTGAAGTGTTGGAAGGAGTTATCTGAGCTGCCCATACCGGGACAGATATATATTAAGCGCCTAGTTCAGAAAAGCATCCAGAACACTGTCTTTGTATAGCATCAAACCAAACGCCATGGCCACAACACCATTCTTTATGCCCTGTTGTATAGTTAGGACCTGTCAGAAGAGATCAGAAGCCAGCTTCTATCGCCTTTG
>VYZM01020065.1:1278-40751 GCA_013398915.1 Dromas ardeola
CCCGTCGGTGGGGTGTCCCCGCGGAGGGGACGGGCGCTGCGCCGCGGGGGGGCTCCGCGCCTTCCCCGCGGGGTGCGGGGTGAGGGCTGGCACCCCGAGCGAGGTGCCGGGGGGGGAAGAGCGGGCGAGGTTCCACTCGGGGAAGCCCCCTTTGAGTTTTTTAGACGCTAACTGCGGCCGCGTTTCCATTTTCCGTAGTTTTTTTTGTGCAGGGCGGGGTGTCCCAGGGCTGTGCGAGACCAGCACAGTGTTAGCTTTGCGGCTGGCACCTCGCTGATCTCTCTGTCGCGATAACGCTCAGGCAGAAGTCAGGTTTTTATCGCGATGGGGGTTCAGCGCCGTCCGATGCCGGAGCGAGGGACCGGCTGCGGAGAGCGGGAGCAGACAGACTGTCCTCACTGACGGCGAGACAACATCCATAAATACCCAAATATTCCCCAAAATACTATCCCCTATTCGGAAAAAACAAAACCAAAAAAAAAAAAAAAAACCAAAAAAACAACAACCCGGTTAATTTCACACACAAAGAAAAAGAAAAATGAAACACTCGTATATTGATTTGTTAGGATGAAATGGCTTACTATGATGCCAGGATGTTGGGCATTGCCTAGAAATGTATGCAAAACCACGTATATAAAGTGCTACAGTTTCAACGGAAATCCTTGAGTTTTGTAAACATAACAGTTAAGTAGGTTAGTCTGTTTCTTTTCTTGGAGAGAAATTCGGAGGTACTTTCCACTCCCCTCAATATGCCCATCATAGTTAGTTACTGATGAGAACGTTGCAGCTGAATGGGAAGCGACAAATGTAAAAGGTTTTCCTAGCTGAGAGGAAACTTAGTTATTTGCCCTGTGAAAGAGGCTTTTGAAATTCAATTTACTTCTATTTGATTCTGTCTCTGTACCCATTCTGTGTACAGGAAAAATAGTGTATCAGTCAGTATGACTTTACTCACAGGAGCTGTTGATCTGAGGAAGATGAACATTTTAACAGGGAGTTCCTAGATTGTACCTTTTTTAGTTAAAATGGATTAAAATACTACTAAGCTTTTTGCCCCCTACTTTTCTGTTTAATGACTAGGCAGATGTTACAAACGTGCCTTTTACCCTAGTAGAGACAAACCCTTGAGCGGAAAGGCAGTCATACTTTACTTTTTTCTTACCCTTCTGTAGCTTGATTATGAATTTTAAAAGAAAGTTTTTAGCATACACTCGATTAATACAGGTAAGTAGCTAATTGTTGCAAAACTGGATATTTCATTTCTCTTAATTATTTTTTTTCTTTTGAAGGCCAGATACAGAAACCAGCCAAAGTTCTCAATACGGTTTTGAATCGCTACCCCAGAAGATTTGTCTCATCTGCGGTGATGAGGCTTCTGGTTGCCACTATGGAGTACTTACCTGTGGAAGTTGTAAAGTCTTCTTTAAAAGGGCAATGGAAGGTAATATATGATGCCATTGTTCCTAATTATCTGAAATACATCTTCATACCTTCTATTTATTGCTGATGTTTAAAAACATTATCACTGTGGTAATGTTTTTTGTTTTGCAACTTTTTAAATACTGCAGTGAATACTAACTAAATTTTTTCTTTATCGATTTTGCTGGTATTATTTGTTTTACTTTCATTATTTGCTGCTATTTACTGTTAGTCTTTCTGAGTAAGTAGAGTTTCATAAAAATCTTACGTATGACAATTTGTTTTGAAAAGTGTAAATGCTATTCAAAGGAAGATTTTGTGGGCATGAATTAATGATAGGCAGATAAGAATTTATTTTGGCTTCATTTTGTTTTCAAAGTCGTGGAATTTTTCTTGCTTGCAAGATTCAGAATTTGGCTTCCTGAGATATATGGAAGTATTTCAAGTTTCACTGAACTATTTAAAGTCATAATAATAATAAATGGATTTGACTTTTGTTCCAAATAGCCATTTAATTGCAAAGTCAAGCTGCAGATTTAATAAATCAGTAGCAATGCCTATGTTTATTTTTTCTTTTTGGATTATAATATATGTCTTGTCCATAAATACCCATTGAGATTTTAAATACGAATACAAGAGCAGATTGCTTTATATAGTTCAACTGATGAAGAGGTGAAACAAATCCATCTACATTTTGGTTTTTCTCCTTTTATGGTTTTTTTCTGATCCAGTTAGAACTAGGATACTAAAATTTCTGCTCCATATGCTTAAAAAAATGATTGTTACAATATGTAGGGTTCCTTAAAATAAAAAATTGCATCGTGTATTTTCTTGTGATACATAGTGCATTCAACTTTGTAGAGTTTATAGCTCTTCAGATGAAAAGGTAAATATTGGAAAATTAAAAGCTTAGCAAAATAATTTAGTTAGATTTTTTTGTTTCAGTGTGCTCTGACTTTCTACTTCACATGTACGCTCTTGTTCTTCCCTTAATGTGCTGGGTACTTGCAAGGTGGTAACACTAGACTAGGTGGGCTAGATGAACTTTTGAGCTAGTGCCTTATTTTCTCTAATACATTTGATGGAATTCATGAGAAAGCCATTAGAAACATATGTTGTCTCGTAAGTTCCTTGGAGGAATACATTTAAGTTTCACTGACTGTGTTAACTGGTCGCTTGGTTTGGCTTCACATTTTTTGCTTTTGTTGTTTTTGTAAATCAGACGTATACTTTTAAAAAAAGAGAGGGAGCTGAAGTTTTAAGAGTGAGTGTAGTATAACTGATGAGTGCCGTATTTTAAAATAAGTTTTATTATTAACTTTTCACCTATACAGTAATATTGTAATTTTTTAATTTTAATTTGATTCCATCACTTTTGAATTTTATCTCTTTCCTAAACTAGTATCCAGTTATGTTTGTGCAGTAGGTGAACCTACTCAAAACCATATCTTATTACTGTTCAGCATAAATATTTTCATGATAAATATTAAGAAGGCATGTAAATTAGAAGTAGAAATATCTTAAGGTTGTTTTCAGTGATTACAAAGTCTGTATTTGCAGAATTTTACCAGATTAAGAATACAGATATACAGAGAAATAAGAGGTCAACAAAATTACACAAACGAAAGCTTATGTTCTACATAGCAACTTCATACTTTCCATTTGTAAATAATTCCATAGCCTGAGAGTACAGTGAGGAAGTGTGTTTGGGTTTTTTAGTAAGAATATTCAAAGAATGTAAAACTACCTCAGACTACCTGGCTATAATAAGAAAAAATTAGATTACTGAGTCTTAAGGAGAAGAATGAAAGGCATGAGCAGTGTGGGCATGAGCAAGATGAACAAGTCCAGTTGCCTGGTTTTGTGTAGAAAGTGCAAGTCTACAGAGAGTTCCTTAAAGAGACGGACTTCTATTGAAATAATCCCATTTGTGGATAGACACTTGATTTCATTTAGACTTAAAGTACTTTATTGCTTATCAGAAATAAAGGTGACAAATTACTCTTCTGTAAGAAGAAACAGAATATTTTTATTGTAAATGCAATAGAAAATAGTGTTTAAAAGTTCACAGTAGCAATTATGTAAATTTGAGACATTTCTCTTATGTAAAATGCCCCGCGCCCATTGTTTCTTTGAGTGGGATGCATTATTTACCTTTTAAATTTTTTAGTACTACTACAGATGTGGTTTGTTTTTTTTAAATAATAATTCATGTAAGTAAGATGTTAAACTTTGCGAGTGCAAATTCATGATCAAAACTCTTCTTTTCCTATACTTTCCATAAAGTATGGATCACTAGGAGAAATTAAAACAAGACTGAAAATAGATGGGTTTTGCTACTTGAATTTTCTGTATTTTGAGATCTCTCTCATGTGTTATGGGGTTTTCAAGTGTGTAGATAACAAGGTACATAATATAGTGCTATTAAATTTGTTGGAAAATGTCCATTTTTCTATTTTAATTATTTCTGTAATCTCGGATATGTTGGCTGTTTCAAATCTAATAGCCTACGTAATTTTTTTCACAAAAGTTGTCCTATACACACACCATTTATTTTACTCTCCCCTATTGTGTGGAAAATATTGTATTAGTTAAATGCTTCCT
This sequence comes from Dromas ardeola, assembly GCA_013398915.1. Classification (NCBI taxonomy): domain Eukaryota; kingdom Metazoa; phylum Chordata; class Aves; order Charadriiformes; family Dromadidae; genus Dromas; species Dromas ardeola. The sequence goes on from VYZM01020065.1 coordinate 5,302, forward strand.
TTGGGATAAAATGGACTGTTACGTTATCCAGAAAACTCCATTTTTCATCTCTAATATTTTTGAAATAAAACAAACCTAGAAACATTTCTATACTAAGCATAATTTAATCATACATTTGAATATAAATAGCAGATACACGCACAGCTTAACGGGGGGTCAGAACTGTGTGACGATCACTAACATGAAAGTGTAGAGTTAGAATTAAATTATTTTAGAATGGTTGTTGGCAATGAATTCTTAAATATATATGATTTGGTAGATATTTTCTGTCTTTTGGGTTCTTGGCTCCCCGTATGTGCCTATACACATAAAGAAAAAGATGCTGTTGATACAATAAGCATATTTTACTATAAGCAGAATCCTGAAGCAGGTTAACAAAAAATGCAAGACCTTTTTTAGGGGAAGTCTATTATAGCAGATATGAAAAAAGTTAGTGCTGAAAACGGAGAGGAGAAAATGTAGCTTAGGGGTGAAAATACTGGTATTTTTTTTAAGCAACATTTATTTGCATTTAGAGATTGTACATTTTTTGTTCGTCCCTTACAAAGAACTGATTTACTGGTCCTTTGATTCACTTATTGTGCAAACAAATTACAAGGCTTTTTAAAAAGGCCTTAAAGATCGCCTTTGGGCGCAATGAAAATAACAAAAGTTACTGTGATTTATATTCAGTTAAGAAATTCGAAAAGGCAAAATTGGATTCAGTATGCTGATGGGGTAGTGCCGCTTCTGTCAGCCAGCTGAGAGTGATGGGCAGTTTGGAGTTACCATTCAAAACAATTTCAGAAATAATATTTTAAATGCTTTCTAGTATGTAGAATCACTGTATTTGCAAAGTAATTTGCTGTTGATGATCAGCATTTTTAAGTGGTAACAATATATCTAGTTCATGGTGACAAAAATTAGGTATAATATTTCTAATGGGGCTTTAGAGAGAATAAAGATTAAGAAATTAACTCGTACTTTTTTAGCACTAAATTGTCAAATGGTCATTTATGATGTCTTATAAAGATACCTTCATGTACAACCATGCAGGGCAACCACAATCAAAATGCTTGTGTAACACCATGGTAAAATTTTTGTCCTGAACAGGAACCCAGCGTGTAGAGTTTGGGGCTTCTGGAGTTACACTCTTGCTAACACGTGGGTTCTTGGTGCCCTGCATTCTTGCCTTTTTGTTGAAAGCGTCTCCTTTGCAGTCATTTTACTAATGAAGAATTAAATAAATTGCCTAAATCCTGAAAAAAATTTCAAGTGCTATGTTTCCTATATAAATTCCCATGTCTAATTTGCATTCTATATTTATATAAAGCATTTGGCTTCCTTTACACTTTGTTTATATTTTTGACATCCTATGGAAAGTGGTTACCCAAACCTGAAGAGTTTGACGCCAACATAAGTACGTGATATTGCAGCAGATGGGTCAGAAACTAACTCTTGGGTTGTTTAAATACCTGGGACCCCATTACAAAATTGATCCAATGGTTATATAGCAGGTTTGTCTAGTTTTAATATGTGCTTTAGGCTCAGAGTAACAGCGCTGTACAAATGATAGCGTGAGGGAACAAGCTCAGCCATATTGTAGTAGCTAACACTTAACTGACAAAGTGTGAACTTTTCTTCTCTCCGAGACCTGAATTTGGCAAACTTGACCTGACAGAAGTAGGGTTTCCACAAGAGTTTTCACTGTCTGTATGTGGAGACTTACTAGTGGAGGAGTTAAAGACGAGCTACGCCTACACAGTAAGAAGGGCGACCATGACTTCAGCCAAACTTTCTGATAAAGTTTATCTGACTCATGTTATGTATCAGCAGTTTTGTGATGACAGTGTGATTCACTGTGTAAGTAGTGGAATACTATGTATAAGGAAAATGGCTGGACTAAACAGTTGTGCTTTTCCGTAGCGTAAGAATGTAAAATGGCACAGCATGCCAAATATTTATAAAAATGCCAACCACTAATAGAAAATCCTTTTTGAAGACAGAGTGAAATGCAGTACTGTAGCGACCCTTTTGGCTGTGAAATTGATGAAGGAGGTTTAAAAAGTTCCTTTTTCTCCTAATTCTGCAGGGATTTCCAATTTTTAATCCCAACTTTCCAGGCTGGAAGTCTGGGATCAGCATTTGGTACAGCATGTACTGTAAACTGAACAGTAATGAAAGTTCCATGAAGTAGAAAACATACAAACACACAAAGCATACGTATGCAGAGTTGAGATATGAAAATGCTTTTCACTTAATATTAACATTTAATATCATTAAAGCTCTTTTATCTTGAACATGACCAAAATGTACAGTAAGCTAAATGTATTTCCAAATTCAAATGTACAAAGTCACTTCATCAAGGGTCCCAAAATTCAAGTGGGAAATGTCAACTTCTGTGAGAACAGAGAATTTGCATCATGAGAAGGGAAAGAGGAAAATCTGTACTGATACATAATTGTATATCTACATCATACTTCTGACTTTAAAGGTATTTGTTGTTCAGCCATTTGACAAACATTAATTTGGTTAACTTGATTCACATTAGGCACAACAGCTGAGGGAGCTTATTGCATTCGTGCTGGTATTTTGGCAGTTGTGCTAATGCTGGGCTTCCGTCGGCTCTCATGGTGACTTACTGGTTTCCTGATAGACGTGGCTTAGAACATAATCAGCGCAGAAGTGTGAATTACTAAAATTTTTGGCTTAACTTTATGTAGCATTTTAGAAACAGTATAGAATACTACATTAAACATCTTTTCAGGTGGAACAGAAACTCTTTCCGGTAGTGTAAAACCGCAGGCTTTAAAGAGCAGCAGCGACTGACGGCTCAGCGCTGCTGGGTGGGTGCTCCTCTGTTCTAACTTGAGATGTGCACAGTGGGAGTAACCCGAGCTGCTCGCTGGAAGTTCGCTTACTTTTAATGAATGGAGAGAAATTCTAGGAAGTAACTCACTGGCTTATTTTAGCTGTCTTCTTGGGGCGAAAATAACAGTACTCGAACAGTAACTGTTTCTCAGCACTGGTTATAAAGGAGTGTCAGGTGAGGATGTACGCTGCCTGTGGTGATATGAATCCCACCCATATCACCAAGGTAGCCAGGACATTTCTGTAGTATAGAAAAGAAATATAATAAGTATATAAGACACTTATTTCATATTATTTATTTTAAAGTATTATATAAATTATTATATATAAAATTAATACATATAATATTGTAGATAAATAATACCTTTTTAAAGTATTAAAATACTTACAAATCATATAACATGAGTATCTAAAATGAGAATATTTGTAGTCAAACTGTTGTCTGCTAAAAACAGATTTAGGTTTGACGGTGTCAATCTCCTTAAGCTGTGTATCTGTTCCACAGAACTGATGGTGTACTAGTAAGAGGTGGTTCTTTAGAAGGTCCCGAGTGGAAAGACTTAACAAATGGTCATTCGTGTGTCACAGTCTGCCATTATGTTTAGTGATATATGGCTGCACTTTGGAGGTTTCCTGGTTATACCTAGTCACAACTCCTGCATTTTCACAAGTGGCTGTTGCTTAATATCAATTAACATCTGAGCACGTTTCAATAAGCTGTAGTCTTTTGTCATTAAAACGTAGAGACAGTTACATGCAGGGATTGAGATCCAGGAGAATATTACCCTGTTCTTGTCCAATTGTTATGATACCATCTTCCTTAGCCTCAAAGACAATATTTTATGTGGGATTAGTAGCACCAAGCTGTAGGCATTTACAATGTGAACATCCATGTTTTGGCCAATTACTTTAAATGTGCAGTAGGCTATTAAAGAACCAAAATTTAGACATCTACTTAAGATAAACCGCACCCTAAAGTGCCTGTTTTTCTCTCGTGCCCAAGAAGGGAGTGTACATTACTTGTTTTGCTGGTTGTTCGCACTTCAGAAGCAAGTTAGTGAAATGAATACCCTCTTTATGGTTTTTTAGCAGTTTGCTGTCCATTGGGTGTTTCACTCAACAGGCAGCAATATATGTTTTTTCGCACATTACCTTTTCCTGCTACAAATGTTTCTGTTTTTTCTGCTTTTATTATCCTTAGAGTGAGTGAGTGTCCCTGTGCCACTGGTTCAGTAGTAGGACAGGTCAAAGAATAAGAGGAAAATATACATGAAAAAACTTACCATGGCAGTGTGCTGTAATGCTTTCACTAAAATCAGAATAATGGGATGACTGAAATACAAATATAATGCTGCTTATGTTGGTAGAAGAATACAACACTCAGGGATAAGAAGAACAAATGGTGCTTCAATGATGTATACCTCTGAAATAGTTGGAGTGCTTTTTAAGTAGATTTTGCGTTCAAATCCCGTTTTCTATATTTATAAGAAATAGACCCCTTACTGACAAAACGGGTGACAGTCACATCATTTCACGTATTTATGCCACTGATGTAGAGACTTACTTAAAAATGGTTACCAAGGAGCACTTGTGACACGGTGTCAACTGGAAACACTGGCTTGTAGAAGCCAGCATTTCCTTCTAAAAGGTATTAGCTGTGGAAAGTTTTTACTGTTGTCAGTTCCTGTATTTAGACTCAAAGACTTTATGCCTTTCAAGGTGTTGCTGTGGTAAACAATCTAAGCAAACCAACTGAAAATCAATATGAAATTGATTTTGCAGTTCATTATAGCTTCTGTGAAATAGGACGTAATTTTGCTTCATTTTGTTTTTCTGTTTGTTTTTTTTTTTTTCTTGTTGGAAATGATGGAACAGACAGGGAAATTAAAGATTAAAAACAGAGTTGTAACTCTTATCTCTGTCCAGAAATGAATGAAAACAAGATAGCTACATTTAATTGTTCTGTTTTGTAGATATCATAAAACCAATGTGCTCAGGTTGCTGTCTGGAGAAGTGATTTTTGGAAGGAAAAAGACAACGATGTTGCAGGATTCACAGCAAAAGGCAGGAAAATTTTGAGATCAGGATACAAGAGAAGGAAAGAGTCAGTCAAGGATGTTGCAAACATTGGAAATGGTTTGTTGAAGAGAAGGAAAGCAGTGCAAGATATATAGTGGTTTGAAAATGCTGCTTCCCTTCTAGAGAAAACAATTTTTGGTACACTTCACAAAAATACCTGATAGGGGACTGTAAGATTACATGCTTAAAAACAACAGACAATGGAGTGGAACAATGCCAAAAGTTTGTTGTAAGTAGAATTACTTCAAAAATTACTTGTAAATCTGTTCACCAACACAAAATACACTATAAAAAAATACTAGGTTTGACTTAGGAATAAACATTTTATGGTTTTACATTCTATTTGAACAAAATGTTTTTACTTAACCCTTTTTTCATCACAAGTAGTTAAAGCAAAGGAATTAAAGACTAGCTTCACAAAGATGAAGGAATTACTAGTACCTGTTATAATCACAAACCCCATGACTGAGTCCGTAGACAAGGTAAGGCAGTCCCCCAGGATATGAGAGCTGTGTTCATCATCTCCAGTGCCTGAAGGGAGCCAAACACACCCTTCCCTCCTTGCAGCCCTGATCGCCATGCTATTGGATGACTTGGGATGCAGTGATTCTTTATTTTTTTCACTTTGAGCTGTATTATTATGAAGAAAGGAATTCCACATTATTTCAGCTAGAAGAAGATTCCAGGATGGAGCACATTCACAAGTTACTCTGCTATCCATTCTTTGACCTCTTTGGTCCATTGAATCCGAAATTCTTTGCTGTGAAGCAGATTTGAATCAGCAGCAGGTCTTTATACCAGTATAGACTACAGGGTAGTAGTAAGGACACTTGCTTAAGAGTTGGGAAATGAGAATTTTATTTCAATGGGGAAAGAGGGAAATTGAAAGCGAGTTCCCCACTAACTGCTGGGCTTTTTATAAAAAGATTGTGCATGGTAAGTTCCGTGGGGGATGTGGTTTTTTGTTAAGTGGTTAGAGTCTTAAGTTTCACTTGAGGGACCTTTTTTTTATTTTTAGAGAAAATGTTAGCACAGGAATTAAATTGCTATTAAATATTTTAAAAAAATTATTTGAGGTGTGTGGAATCCTGGAGATTGTAATGGGCTGTAATGGCATACCAGGACATGAAGGGTGTATTTTCAGTATTACAAACTATGTAGTATAGATTCTTAGCTCTTCAAGACCGAAGCTCATAAACCCACAGAGCGAGAGGCAAATTCAGCCCACATTTGCTGTGGGTTCAACAGTGGAAATAGAAGAGTGGTTGACTTAGATCAGAGCAAAAGTCACATTAGCTGTGTTTCCCATTTCTGATGATGAACTAGGCTAGACCATTTGCCTAGTTATGGAAAACTTGACTGTCAGAGCAAGTACAGAGTAATCCTTACCCTAGTATATTGTCTTAGCTTCCAGAAGTCAAAGTTTTACTCAAAAGCTGCATCTGCATCATTATGTTTAGTATAAGTATACAGGTGAACCTGTTTTCCATTTTGTTTATTTGAAAACTATGTTTCTTATCAGCTTCCACAGGAACCCCTGACAAGGAGTTCCAAATTTAGTTATGTTAAAAATGAGTAATTCCTTTGGGTTTTTAAACCTATTGATTTAATTGGTACTTTTGAAAAATATTATAAGAGGTAAAATGTATTGGTAGCAAATTATTGAGCAAAATGTGGATGCTAGCTCTCAGGAAGCAAAAAGTCAACATTGGGAGACATTGCCAATGAAATAATTTACAAAAAGATGCAATAGATATCTGCAGTTTTATACAGAAGTCTAAAACTAGACTAAATAAAACACTGTGATATGTTTTGCAAAGAACAGTCCTACAGTGGTAGGGATAGGATCATTTTATAAGAAAGCTTTGACAGTTAAGAGTGATACAGGGAGGCGGAATCACATATGGGAGAGAAAAAAAAGATTTGAAAAAGTGGTTTTATTTGCAGACAGGAGGAACTGAGAGTTTGCAAACAAGTACTTTGCTTTTGTGCTGGGTGGCAGCAGTTCAGCACAGATGCACTTACACAAGTAACTGAGTGCTTGCATCTGATACCCCTGCTGCAAATAAAGCCTTATGTTTTCCATATTATGCACATCTGCAAAATCTCTGCAACTCATTAGTTTACTCAAGTGATTTTAAATGACTTGCAGCATGTCAGTGAGCTAAGTTAAGAGTGTGGGTTTTAAAGAGACTGTGTGTGCTACTTCCAGAAGTATTAGGATTAAAATTTCTTAGTGCTGGCATACTATCTGTGCAGATTTACTGATAGCAAAACCTGTGATCGTATTTGTGTGTGTGGACCCTTGGCATTTTGACCACTTTCTGATATAAACCTGCCAGTATAGCAATAGTCATTACAGTACTTAAAATTGCATTTGCCTGTTTGCATTAGGTATTCCACCTTTGCTAACACAAATGGACTTTGATGGAGGTTAAGAAAAATGCTATGCTACAAGAATCTGGAACATATGAGTAACAGGTGAAATCATCTCATCTGTATTTTCTCGATATTCTCAATCAAATCTAGGTCACAAGCTGATATGTTGATATATTGAGAGAGAGCTACTATGTGCTCTTTCAAAAAGACATGAAAAGTAAACATGTACAGGAGATGTAACATGGGGTGAAGACTTCCAAGAAAGTGGCAGTTGGCAGAAAGTTGCCAGATTCATGTTTTCGTAAGAAACACAAATACCAACCTTTACTTTCTGACCTGTGCTCCAGTGAGTAGGCTACTGTCCTGTATTTTCTGGGTTTTTTTTCCTGGTTATAGTGACAGTAGTCATATAAAAGGTACTGAATGACAAGGTACCAACTGAACAGGAATTTTATCTTGACAGGTGTCTTTGGACACTTTGTTAGTGCATGCATTTAATATAACTGCAATGCTCACATAGTGAAGCTAATTAGTTAAAGTATAGGTGATCCTAAAGACTGAGATACAGCAAATGTATTTTCAAATAAATGTTTTAGCATTCCATGAAAAATTCCAAACAGCTTTATCTAACTATTGGCCCATAATTTTGAAATTAACCAAATATCTGGCATGTTTTCCATTTCATACACAATCTGTAGTTCAGATGGTTGCCACCACTTAAATATTGATGTCATGCAAGTAGCAGTTTCTCAGAACCCAGCTCTGCACAATGATAGAAACGATTTCAGATGAGAACATTGACTCAGATTTATCTATAGATATGAGATCCATTCAGATGACTAAGATACTAAAAAAATCCCTGACAGGTGAGACTATGAAAAATTCTATGTAGTTGAACCTTATGTGTTTTCCAGATAAATTGCAGCTGAATCAAAATAAGTGGAATACACTTTGGGACAGGAGGTGTTGCGGAGAGATTGAATGGAGGCGAGTGGAGTGGAAAACTCACATGAAGGTGTAATTCAAGCTCAGGATATGACTTGCGTATTTTTTATAGTCTTGAGAACAAGGAAGCGGTTGACAGTAAGAAACAAGAAGCGCCTGAGATTTTATCACCATAATCTCATGGGAGGGTAGGGATGGCAGGGTTTTGACTGTTTCTTGCTTCTTTTTTTTAATGCTAGTGTCATGGAGGCTTTATGGAAGAAATAAACTAGGTGAAGACATAATAAAGGTTGGTCATTGGTCATTATTAGATTTTTAAATACAATTTATGAAATAAATAGGAATTAATTTTGAAGATCAAAGCAAATTCTTAATATGCCTGAATTCCAATAACAGACTTCATTTCTTCCATGGTATGTGCTGGACAGAGAGATTATTTAATCCTGTCTAATGTTATACTCTAGAATATATGAACGTAGAAGAGTAGTTGTCATAATAGTGATTTATTTACAATTTGTTTTGCAAATGTGAAAAATTTTGTTCAATCTTGGATTTATATTAAGCAGTTTGTGAGTTGTTATGTGGTGATGAAGTAATTCATTCATTTTCAATAGAAGTGGAAGTTGGATCTACTGATAACCCATAAATTATGAAGAGGTTTTTAAGAGCTGTAGCTAAATTTAAATGTGTAACTGTAAATTTAAAATTTTACAGTGTGTTGCACCCTTGATTTGTAATGCTTAATCTTAGATGCATAATTTTGAAATACTGCTATACAAATTATATAGGCTATTTAAATGTGCATCAGTATAAATCAAGGTATTAACTTCTGTTTTTCCAGATAATTTCCTATTCCAGCAGGAACAGTGTTGCCATTACTGCTTCTACCCAAATTCTTTAGCCTCCTTTAGCAGTTAGAGCATGTACTTGGGTGTTGAGTACACAAATCACATACTGATATCAAGAGCAAATTCTAAATACTGACATAATTCTAGAACATATAAACGGTGTTCTCTGAGCGCTTGAAGAGTAATATTTCGCAATATGGCATTGGCTTTGGTAGATCAGCATTTTTCTGTGTCGTTATAGGGAGAAAAGGACAACTTGAATGCCTATAGCATTGTCAGCTCCTTTGATCACTTACTGCCATACTGGAAATGCATGGTCCATTTTTTGGTCGTGCAATAGACATGGGTTATATGGACTCAGACCGTGTTGTGTAAGCTCAAAGGATTCCCTAGAAAACAGGTCCAAAAGAGATACCTTTCAGGGGACCAAAGAAAACCCCCAAAACAAAGACACCCAGAAACAAAACTTAACCTATGCTTAAGCATTCCTTCGTAAATTAACTACATTAAAGCATCAGAATGCCACAGCGCAGAGATAATCTGATGCTTCATAGATTTTAATTAAACTAACAGGGTCTTAAAACTGTTGTTGCTTATCAAAAGACTGAATGCTTTTGTAGCTAATAAAAGCCAAGCAAGATGAGGAGAAACTGCAAATAATTCCAAGGAAGGCATGTTCAAAATAAGTGTTTTGTTTCCTGGTCTACTGCCAAAAGCGAGGCAGGTTTTTATTCATTTGGTTACTTTTGGTAATGTTTCTTGTAAGAAGGAATCCAGGATTAGAATTAATGGCAGAAAGTAAATGAGAATTTCTTCTGATTTACTGCATTACTAAATTCTTTTTAGATGCCAGGCAATGTGTGAGGCAACTGTTTTTATTTATTTGTTGTTTTCTAGAAAAGAGAAACTGTGATGAAAATGAATTTCAGGCAATCAGGTTTCTCTCACTAAAACCAAACAAGTTGTTCTTAAAAGTATGGGTAAGAAGTAAGTTAATTATCTAAGAAAATGTTAGCAGAGAAACAAATCCGTTGTTTCCCATGGTTTAGCACTAGTTCTTTTCTTTTGTTGGAATAGAATATTCTTCTTTCTCCTGCATTTTCATCTGTGGATTCGTTTTCAGTTTGTCTTTCTTCTGTGGAGAAACGTTAGTGGTGAGCAGTTGCTCATTTTACGATGTGCAGAGAAAGGACAGAATAGGGTTGTAAAGAAAGCTGAATAGAGCATCTGAGTAGAATAATCATCTCAGATTTGTTTGCTATATCAGATGGCTACCTCAGAGTGACACTGATCTAGAAATTGGTGAAAATTTAAAAGGTTTGGTGTTGATGTCTGTTATATTTGGAGGTCCACATCCACAGTATTCCGTGAAGGAAGTACCGATGATATTGGTACTTCTGCAGTTTGTCCATGCTTTTTTGATCCATTTTGTTGCTCTCAGAATAAATACATTTTTGTTGTTGTTTTCATGCTTTCATGCTAGGTACTGGTAAGAAACTGCATACAGAAATGAATAGAGGATGATGTGATTGATAGTACGATAATCTAAGAGGTTTATACTGTCTGCTAATTATTTAGGAATTTTGTAGATGGGGAGTTTCATCCTTAAACAGGCCAAATAAATTACTATATTTAAATAGTAACACATGGTTATTTGTGAACTGGCATAAAATAAAGGAGTCTTTTACGGGCTCAAGTATACATTTTTGAATCCTCTGTTATTTTTGAAATTTATACACAAATAATTTTGTTATGTTAAAAAACATAGTATTAATCCTGTTTTTCTCTTGTCGACAGGGCAGCACAACTATTTATGTGCTGGAAGAAATGACTGCATAGTTGATAAAATTCGTAGGAAGAACTGTCCTGCATGTCGCTTGAGGAAGTGCTGTCAAGCCGGTATGGTCCTGGGAGGTGAGCTGCTTTTCAAGTCTGAGTCAGAAAAATCATAGAAGCAGGCAGAAAATAGGCAGTCAAGGACACTACTTTCAATCTGTCAAGTTCAAACAGCATTACTGTGACACTGTAAAGGAAAGAACCACGTTAAAATGTTATTTTTTGAAGAATTACCTGACATTTTAAAATTGCTGATAATTTTTCTTCATTGAGTCTGTAAATCCTGAAACAAAAATACCTTCCCGTAGGAATCTCTCTCTGCTACTGCGTACCCATATACTCATTTTCTTGCGAGGGCGGGAATTGTGTCTTTTGTATGTATCTATTAATAATTTTGGATCAGAAAGTTTGATTTAGTTAAAAAATGAAGAAGCAAATTGAGATTGACACTAAAATCAGGAATCAGTACTATCCCCTTCTGTTTTGTGATGTGCTCTCCATCATTGCCTTGAGTACACGTCAACAAAATTATATCCTTCTGTTCCATCGAAGAGGGCCAGGCAGTCGTTGCACCAACACTACAGACTTTCCATACTAGATGCTGGAAATTTCCGCCTTTATAGTAGTTCTGTAACAGATTTGCATTTTTCATGTAAGATTAATCAAAATGGAGCACTATGCCTTTGAAGACCTGTGGGGAGAAAATGGTGTAGGATCAGGTAGAGCTATAGCAAGTTTTGTCTTGCTAACATGCAGGAGTGATGCATATTTTTTCTGTATTTTTTTCATCTTTTTTGTGAGAACTTTAGGTGTATAAAGTTTTGGATCAGCACAAAGCTTGAAATATACATGGCTAAGACTATAAAAAAATGGCTATGTAAAGATAACAGAAAGAATGTGTTCTCAAAGGGAATTTAAAAAAAAGAAGGAAGGACAAAAACCTGATTTCTTTCTAAAATAATTTATTTTTGTGCATCAAACATCTGTCTCTGCATTTTATGGATTGTTTTTCAGGAAGAACTGGCATTTTTAGGAAGAACTGGCATTATATACTGTGTGTAATTTCATTATCTTGCCATTCAGTGTTCATTCGTAAGTTAAAACGTGTATGTGGTTTTCAGACTGACATTTTGATTGCACAGCTGTAGGCTTTCAGCTCCTGTAGTGTTGTATGGTGTTGGAGCATTCTGCACAGGTGGCCATTGTGTCATTCTTACATTTCATACTGATACAAATCAGTAGTTGCCAACCAGGGAGGAGCTTTGCTGGCTCTTGGTACTTCATCTTCCGTAAGTGACAGTGCTGCAGCTCCAGGGAACAGCCGGTGGGATGAGAGGAGGGAGAGGCGATGCTGCGGTATGGACCATGTTCTGTGTTGTGCCACTGAGCCTCCCTAGACCGTCAGCGTTGCCTCTCCTGTGAGTCGTCTTCTCCAAACTGCATCCCTCTCACCCTGCAGCGCTGGAGACAGAGTAACGGGACCCATCAATCTAATTGGTGTTACTGTCTCTCCATCCTTCCTTCATCGCCTCTCGGTAAAATAAATGGAGCTGACAAGCATGTTGGTGGCACTGGACTGGGGCAAGAGGGACGAAAGCAAGAGAACTTGTCCTTTGGATCCTTCTCAGAGAGAAGCAGTGATTTAGAGCTGGGGTAGGAGTGCATTAGAGAAACGATATTACTACAAAGGCAGACTTTGCACCCTGAACCTGAAGGATTGTTTGACCAGGTGACAGAAAAGTCCTCAAGGTTTGGAAGGGGAGAAAGCTAAGGAGAGCAGAGGTCCAGAGTGGGCTGTGGAAAATGTGTGGTAAGAATGGAGCCTGGGGAAAGGAGGAAGTCGTAGATATAATATCTGTCTTGTAAAGTTTGGGACAACTTGTAAGGTTGTCTTGTAAGGTTTGAGCAACTTGATCTGTGAAAGATGTCCCTGCCTGTGGCAGGGGGGGTGGACTAGATGGTCTTTAAAGGTCCCTTCCAACCCAACCCAGGCCATGATTCTAACTGGTGTAAATTAATACAGGTAAAACTTCATTCCTGTCTGTGAATTGTGCATAGCCAAGAGTTTGATGATGATCTAACCTGAATTTTCATGTATGATAGCCTGGATAACACCAATAACTAAACCCCAAGTATTTTAACATCACAAGCATCACTGTTTCAGCAAGCAGAAGAGCATGTGGTGACTCACTAGCATCATCTAGTCCTTTCGCTTCAGCATTGTTTCGCATAGTAATCCTACATACAAAAAGTAGACAGAAGGTTTGACTTCACCCTACGTTTTGCACATGTTTATGGATGCTATTTTTTCTAGTGTTTTTTAATATATACATTTTGCTCTAGGTGTAGGTACCTATAATGGAAAAAGTTGAACGTTTTTGCTAGCAATATTTATGAGATGGTATGTCCTCATATGAGGATGTTATGTCCTCATAGTTGAAACCAAAACCTGAGGATAAAGGTGCTCTGACTCTTTGTTCTTTACCATCATGTATGAAGAGAGTAAAAACTTCCTCTTTCTCGTTGGATCACCTTTTTTCTCAGCTGGGACTAAGCAAGTTTGCATTTGAAGCTAGGTTGTTCTATCAAGCCAGTTTGTTGTGTTGTTTAGCTCTTTTCTAAACATACCTAGTCAAAGCTGCCTTCCATTTTTTGAGGAGACTGTTCCTCTAGTTCTCAGAGGGGCATGGAATCTCATCGGATCTCTGCCCTGATATCCTCACCTACCCCATATTCTGGAAAGAATTGACCTGGCAGCAAATAGGAAGAAGAAACCATTAAAGGAATGGGAAAAAGGACTTATCAAATGGAGGCAGGACTGTGGCATATCTAGTTTTTTTTATCTGCATCAGGTTGAGTGTAGTATTTCAGGTGCCCTTAAGTGATGCCGACAGTTCTGGGGGGATTAGGAAGCTAATTATTCTATACAGATTGAAATGGAGCGCTTAATACTGAAAGGGGAAGAAAAGACAAATGTAAGCCAAAAAAAAAGAGGAAAACTAGAGTGAGATTATATTATTTGTAAATGAGGATTTAAAATTCTAAACAACAAAAAGACTCAAGATAGACTGTGTAACCATAATGCTCTTTTACTGTTATTGTCATCTTTCTCACTTTTGCTCTTCTGCCATTTCTTATACTTCCTTTATTGTATCACAGGAGCAATATTTCCTACCCATGACTTGCGGTCCTGGTAACACACTATGATTCATATATGGGATACTACTGAGCTTGGATAATTTTTCCCAGGACATAAGTGTCCATAAGCAAATTTCCAGTTCATGGAACAAATTACATACTTAGGTGCATCCTTTAATATTTTTAACAAATCAGAATCGTCAATACTTTAAATCTTTTCCTGTGTTTACAGCCTATTATATTTTAAGATTTTTTTTGTGCATTTTCTGGTTTCTGCCATTCCGAGCTTACACAGATATACTTTTGTTCTTTTACTCCTGCTACTTAATTTCTTAATGCTAGCCTTCGGTTACTGACCACAGACCTCCAATATTGCTTAATCAAGGTGAGAAAGACTAAGATTTTACAGGATGTTAACTATAAGATTCTAAAGATTCTTATTACAGTAATTAAGTTAAACTTACTGCTGGGAGAAGTACACTTACCTTCCACTGAATGTTACTGAGCAGCAACCATATAGATAAAGAATAATATTATATTACAGTGACAACAGTTCCATTTTCCAACCCTAATTTCAAAGCAGTTAAATGAACCTGAATTGCTTTAAAGTAAATTGTAGTCAGTTGTAAGTAAATACAGGAAAGCAACAAATAGCTTTAGTAACTGATTTCACTATATGGACTGTTTCTTCTTTCTTAATATTTACATAGAAAGTATCAATGAAAACATATATTTCCTAATTCCTTAATTATCATTCTGTGTGGGAGTGTTAGTTGTCTCTGAGTTTTACCATCTCGTAACTGGAGACGGTAATCTATCCCCCTGCTGATCATCTATATAATAGGCCAGCAGGTAGCTGTGTCAGGTCCTGGAATAAACAAATACCCAGCTTTCTTATTTCCTATCAGTGAATCTCATTTTCCCAGTCTGACTATCACAGATTCCTTGTTCTGCTGTATTGCGAAATTACCGTTTTCTTCATTGTTTTCGTCAGCTTACAGTCCACATTGCAATGATTACATGGAGACAAATTTGAATTAATTTTCCAGGTAATATTTTCTGAGGTAGCATCAAAGGGTTTATTAAAATCAAGAAAGCACTTCTGCTTTGCTGCTTTGTTTCTTTATTTTGTATACACCCTTCTAAGGTGTACACAGCTTGTTCTCCTACACAAAACATAAGAGCATAGTGACCTTAAAGTCAGAGCCACAGTGTTCTGTCAAGAATAATAAATTGTTGACATTTTTCACCTGATTACAGGATATGGAGAAGGATAGCGAGATGTTAGACTTTTACTAGAAACCCGGCCATTTTAATATGAAATGTCTACTATCAGTAATGTCTGATTGGCAGTATGGTTTTGTATACCTAATTAAAAGGATATTAAAATACAGAATTATGTATTTAGGAGAAAATCGTAATGTATTTGATGATGAGGTTAAGTAGATTTTTTTAAAGTTCTTTACGTTTCCTAGGTACATGTAGTACACAAACACTATACATATGCTATTTATGTACTCGAAGGTAAGGGAACTGTGAGTACTAGGAAACTGCTTGAGTGGTTGGCTATCTTAAATTAATGAAAGTGTTACAAGGAAAAGGTGTGCTGTCTAATATACACATACAGGTTTTATTATTAAGATGAATAGTTAACAGAGCAGATTAGTATTCTTCACACATTATAGGACTAAGTGAAGATTTGTTTAGCTTACAGCAGGAAATTATCTGGATTTTTTTTTTTAAGCAGCAATTGAAAAACTAAGCTATTGTCACATCTCTGTCGTTTTCCATACGTCCTTAAGAGTTTGCATTATTTTGACATGGTCTCCTTGTGGTAGATGGGAAAGTTTACTGTGAGTCAGTAATAGTCACCTCTCCAGTAGATAGGTAACAAGGGGAGTTGCTTTACTGGTGGCTGTTAAGCAACATAATTAGAAATAAACATATAAGCAATTCTGCAAGCCAATGTAATATTAATTCTGATACATTTAATCACTTGGAAACATGGGTACTTATTAACTACTAACATTTCCATGTGATAAGCACTCTGTTTGGTTACTTGTTCTCTGAACTGTAGAAGTATCTGAAGCCATTATTTCAGAAAATACCTGAAATCGTTATTTATGAAATATCAAATGCATTGTTCCTTCTGTTTTCCTTCATGCCTAAACAATAGTTAGTGGGAAATTACCAGCATGTTTAGGACTATGTATAGCTTTGTTATGATAGAAGTTGGCCCTGGGTTTCTAGTCATAATATATTGTCTATTCTTTTGTTTGTTTTTTTTTTTAGTTCAGCTGTAACATAAAGTGTAAGTTTGTGTTTCGTTCTTTACTAAGGAGTCACTAATTAGAAATATTTGTATGCTTACCACAAGTGATCAAATGAGCATAAGATTGTTGGGGCACTTGATACTAAGCTAATTAAGCTCACAGTTAAGTTAGTGGGAGTATGACTCCTCACCTCATTGGATGATGAGCATAACTGAAGAGCCCATCACTTGTATTTATACTATCAATAAAGTGTGTTTCTTGAAATTTTGCTTAGTATACTCCCTTTGGATTTTAAATACTTTTTAAATTTAAAATGAAGTTTTGCACTTTTGTGTACAGCTTACTTTTTTGTATGTGAAATTTATAAATGTCAATATTTATGATGGGATAACACAAAATTTAATTTTTTTTAAAAAGCAGATATTGGCTTTTTAGATTGTGTTCATCTGCTCAATCCCATCTGGTTCTCAAACGAGAGGATTGATTCTGCCTCCAGTTATGCCAGTCTACATCAAGAGTAATTAATTTAAGTAATAGAATTTGTTCTGTAAAAAATATTTAGAAATACCATTAGAAATCCTTCCATATTTGGTTGAAGTTATACTACCTGTGTATTAATGAATGTCTTGAAAAGGACAATTTAATTCTCTAAAGTGTACATCCTAGGTCTTCCAAAATGAAGACACTGGATTTTCATGAAACTTTCTATCTCCTATGATAAAGGAGCACCTGAAGAAAGTGGAATAGGTGTGTTCCTAAGTAAGGCCATTTTTGTCAAACCTTGCTGGTTCAGTGTGTAGATTGGAAAACAGGGACTTTCCAAGGAGGAAAGTAGTAGGTGAGTCTGACTCCGTTAGCATCTCTCGATTCATTCTATAAACAGTTGAGAAAGGATTCAGAGCATGTGCTGAAGTTGAGATGTGCTTCCCTGCTCCAGTGTCCAAGGGCCTCTGGTGCATTCTGACAGCACGGCGCTACTTTTAATTAAAATAAAAAGGAGGCAGTAGAGATGGAGAAGTCTTTGTCTCCTTCCTTTAGGATGTGATAAGTTCCCTTGTCTAATCTTTCACTTGTAAATAAAAGTAGCATTTTTCAAAAGACAATTTGATATGCATGTTATAAACTGGACTTTAATTCAACAAAATAGATGTATAATGCTATGCTTCTATCACCTTTCACCTTCTGTACTTATAGAGCGGTTTTTGCATATTGCCATTTTATAATGCAGTTTCTCAGTGGTTCAGCAATTTGATAGGCGCAGGTTTTATTTTCATCCAGTGAAATTTGGTGGTTCTCTTTTTGTATTATTGTTAAAGCATTCAACATCTCAACAAGTAAAATTATGTGATTTCTGCGTTTTCTTGGAGCAGAACCTTCTCCTTTTTGTTTTCTTTAAGGTTGAAACATGTAATGCAGGACGATTTACCCTTTGTTTCCAGTGTAACTGCACCTCTTACTGTCCCACTGTCACCTAAATCGGACCATAAATACCAGTATCTTTATTGGTTTTTTTATTTGTTATGACATCCTTTTTTGACTAAGCAAAACTTTTTTGGCAAAACTGAGGAATTTAATGATCCAACAGGGTTTTCATCACCTTTGAGGATCTATTTATAGTGCACGTGTTCCATGCAGCCACCTCTCCATGGATTTGCCTTTTTAATGAAATGTGCAATAAGGTAGAATGTTACTGAGGGTTATTGTCTTTCAGCCTTTGAAAGTTTGATTTTCTGTGTCTGTATGGTGCACCTCTAGACTGTTTCCATGAAAGACATTTGAAGAGTTGCTACCTAGAGCTCTGTATGTTCGCCATACCAGATGTAGTATCTGTGCTTATTTTGGGAAGGCAGTTCAACTATTACTTTTTTCAGTTAGTGTTCTTCAAAGCACTGTGGTATGGAAATAAGAATTGCAAATACTGAGAAAGAGAAATTATCCTCTATGAAGTGAAGAGTTTTGTAAGTGTTGACATGTGGTTTTACGGTAATTGTTGGCTTTTCACTCATCCCCTGAATTCTATTTTCTTTCTGGTAAACAGGAGGAAAATATTACATTACAGATCATTAAAACAGAATTTAGCCATGAGACTGAAATGCCTTTATGGAACTGGAGGAAAGGAATTTCTCGGTGTAGTAATTAATTACTAGCTTTTTTGTTTCTGAATATTAGGGAGAAAAAAGCAAAAGTATCCTTAATTAACATTGAATAGAAGCTGGATTGTAGAGCCAGCTGGCTCAGCTGTCGGCATATGATAGAACAGTGGGAACTGAACCAGAAAACACTTTATGAGGTTACTGTAACCTGGAATTCATGGCAATAATTTTAATGGGTGGGTGCCATTCATCTCTCAGTGAAGGGAGGAGGATACGGAGGGAGAAACTCTTAAGAATTTTTCATGATTATTTCTTAATTATATAAATAGTCAAAAATAGAAAACATATTCAGAAAACAATTCTACTTGCCTTGTATAGATTAAAAGTGTAATCCAGCACTACTGGAAAATATGGGCGTTTCTGGTTAATTCTTTTTAACAGATCAACAATTTTCTTTTTCAGGTCGAAAATTTAAAAAGTTTAACAAAATTAAGGTAGTGAGAACATTAGACGTGGCAATCCAGCAGCCAGCAACCCTTCAAGATGAAAGCCAATCTCTAACCCAAAGGCTGTCCTTTTCTCCAAATCAAGAAATACAGTTTGTTCCCCCAATGATAAGTGTTCTGCGAGGCATTGAGCCTGAAGTCGTCTATGCTGGTTATGACAATACAAAACCCGAAACACCAAGTTCCTTGCTGACGAGTCTAAATCATCTTTGTGAGAGGCAACTTCTTTGTGTAGTCAAGTGGTCTAAATTGCTACCAGGTAATAGCACTTCTTATATGTAGTGAATTCTAGTTAAGCAAATATGTCATAGGATGAGCAGTCAAAAGATAATATTATTCTCTGCCTGTTAATTAATTCTTAACAAATTCTAAAATTATTAACCTTCCACTTCATCAGATAATATATGCACCAATCAAAGACATTTTAATAGGAGGGCACTCTTAAAGGAATGCATCTACATATTTAGACTCACTCCAAAAAGCAACAGAAGCCCAGAGAGTTCCCGTATGTGATCGTTATAGCAGCCTTTCCACCCTAACCCCTCCTACTCTATTATTCATTCTTTTGGTTTGAAAAAATACTTACATTTCTGCATATTCTTTATTCTTATTAAAATGAATTTTTGAAAGCAACAGAAAAAAATAGTACCAGTCAGGACTAAGCAGCTTGCAAATAGACTGGTAATGAGCAGTAAATGAATTTATGAAGAGAGCAAAAATCCAATGTATGTATGTACATGCGCTGTATGGTCATAGGGGCTTGATCCTGGGATGTATAAAAATCAATATATTGACCAGAAAACCTGGAAATATGGTTTAACGTGAGCTCAGTTCGACACTTCACTGCTGCAGGAAAGGCTAGTCCCTATCGCTGCTCTTCCCCATTGCAGCTTGTGCTTCTCAGACGGCTTGGTTGAACTGATTCATCTCATTAAGTGAGAAGAAAACAAACTTTTTTTTTAACTCTCTGTAGCTTTCTGATGGCATCATGAGCTGAACCAGTTCATTGATGGGTGGCATGAATGCCAGAGCTTGCTTGAAGGAGGAGGTAACAGGAGAAGCTAATGAAGAACAGGACCACTGCTTTCAGTGGCAGGAAGCTGTTAGATTGACTCAGATACTTCATAGCAATCTTTAAAGTTATCAAAGAGCAAAAGTTATCAAAGGCAAACACACAACTGAATACTCTTCTCTTTAGTTAAACGCAAGAAAGATGTTTATTGGATGTTTATTGTATTACAGCTGTATCTCTTGTTAAGAACACTAAAGTTCAAGCTATCTATATGAAATAAGAGTTGTTTACAGCGATCAGGTTACAAACTTTCATATTTTTACCAAAGGAAAATGGGATGCATTCCTATTTCCTGAAATAGTCACTTCTGACTGCTAAAGTTAATTTTGGTTTGATCATTTCAAAATATTGGATCAGAACAAAAAGACAAAAGGTTAACTGTCAAAGTGAGACAGCCAGTTATTGTACAAATTGCACAAACTTCTGACAGCTACACCACCAAAAGCACTTCTCTTTCTAGGTGTTCTCAGTTTTATAGCTCAAAGTCGTAATCTCAGAACACTTACTCAATTCTTGTCTAAATGAGTATTATGACGTATTTTAACTTTTAATTTCATTTCCAGGATTTCGGAATTTACATATTGACGATCAGATAACCCTCATCCAGTATTCCTGGATGAGTCTAATGGTTTTTGCAATGGGATGGAGATCATACAAACATGTCAGTGGTCAGATGCTGTATTTTGCACCAGATCTGATTCTAAATGAGTAAGTAGACTCTGCTGTTGCGTAATATGAACGACATTTTGAACTTATTTGTGTCAATGAGAATGTGACTTCACTGAGGCAAGATTTCATTTATTACTTGTTCTGTTTCAAAATTAACAGCAAAGGAAAGTCCTCTGATCATATTAAGGTTCAGTAACTTTGAGAAGGGTTTTGTGGGGATCCCAAATATTCTGTTGACATGGCCAAACAAAAGGAGTTCAAATAGTATTTTAATTATCTAATAATAATAAAAAAAAGAATGATACCATGAGAAGATTTACCTGAATTCATCTGAATAAGACATGAGTTCATGTTTAATAAATAAATGGTCATTGTTGCTTGGGGTTTTTTTGCAAATAGTTTGTATGTAGTCTAAAATACACATTTTTGACACTTTCTGATAAAACTCTGCTCTTCTAAAGTTCATTTCTTGTTAGAAGATTGTAATAATTTAACAAGAAGGAATTTTAATATCAAGGATAAAATATGTGAGACTGCTCTTTTCTGGTTGGAGGGGAGGAGTGTTGGCTTAGATTTTCCTTCACTCTGCTGATGAATTCAGATAATCTTCATTTCAGTCTTTGTCAACTTTTCAGCTCTGCAAATTAATATTATCAAAAATGTAATTTTAGATACGTGGGAATAATACATGGGAGTTTTCCAGGAACAGTAAAACACAATTTATTCTCCATATTTATTTTTCCTTAATACTTCTTTTTTTTCCTCAAAATCCTAAAAGAACTACTATGAGGTGAGATGAAAGTTAAACAGGTTTTCTTGTAAGACATGTCTGTTTAAGGATTAAGAGGTGGATCTGCAGAAGATATAGGCACCTGAATTTAAAATCTATAGACATGCGGGTTCTTGCCAGCGATGTTCTCTATAGAAATCCGTGGAGCTGGCCCTGAAGCTCCTGACCTTTTCTCTTCCAGATGACTGTGAATCACTGTGAGGTTACGGAGTTATGAATGCCTTCCTCTCCCATGGGTATTAATTATGCTGTACAAATTTAAATACTTTGAAGGGATGAGATTGAGAGAACTTCTGACCGTATTCTGTCCCAGTATAGCCTGTGATATATCTCATGGTAACATTCAGAAGGAACACAGAGATGGCTGTAGGCAGTAATGTCATGTCTTGCGGTATTACCCTGTCTGTGGATCACTGCTGCCACCTTGTGAAGAAGGCTTTCTTCAAGAATAGGGTTGAGATTTATGGACAATTATAATCCCGCAGAGACAGCTTCTTGCTTGCAGCCCAAGACCATCTACACTGAGAAAGAGGTGGACTGACAACATACCCTTCTCTTGGCCGTAGAACATCTCATCGGGGTCATATTAGAAACATTATAAACAAAGAGTTAGACATGAAATGTAACTGGCGTGCTAAATCATAGCTGCAACTGTTTATTGGGAAATAAGTTAGCTTTTAGATCAGTAAAATGTGAGCAACTTCCTTGTCTACAATGATGTCTAAGATTGTGCTTTCATGATTACTGTAAGCAAAGGCAAGTGCTGAACACAGCTAAAAAAGTCAACTCCACCTGCCTCCCTGCCCTGGTTGCGCATCCTCATGATTTCACTTAAACTGGATCAAACACTATCTGGCTGCACTGTCAAACAGATAAGGAAATTATATGCTTGAGAAATACCCCAGAAAAAGC
Source organism: Dromas ardeola (assembly GCA_013398915.1). Classification (NCBI taxonomy): domain Eukaryota; kingdom Metazoa; phylum Chordata; class Aves; order Charadriiformes; family Dromadidae; genus Dromas; species Dromas ardeola. Next base: position 27,692 of record VYZM01020065.1, read on the forward strand.
CATTAATTAGCACATTAATTAGCAGATGGAGGTGATCCCTGATCTGACTCACCACGTGGACATGCAGGCACTGATGGCAAAATAGCAGGAGTGCACACATAGAGGTGGAACAAGATAACGGAAATGCCTTCTTCAGGGGCAACACACAGTTGAGTTGTTTCAAAATAACCATGAAACCACAATCCAAAGATTGTTTCACAGCCAATCTGTCATTTAGTGAACTGAGTGTAGTGCTCCTTGGGAATGACTTGTTTGGTAGCATCAATTTCAGACTAATAAAGCCAGAAGTGTTAATTTGACAATGATTTCATGAATTGGTATTAAAACCCTACAAAGATTTACTGTTACTTATACTTTGCAGTTACAGTATGCTTTACAGTTTATACTGCAGTCAGGTTGGAACGCTGATCTGAACTTCGTAAGGGGGATGGGCAAAATTTAGTCTTCTTGTTGTTGTACCTAATTCATCTGGATTGGGATGCAGCTTTGTAAAATTAGCCCGTGTTACTGGCTCTTCAGGTTAATGTACAATGAACTCAGTTTAGTTTACAAACTTTAAAATGCTATTGTTGCAGTAATTTTAGTTGAGAACTGCCTTCCCAATAAATGCATTAAAATATACCCAGTATACCAAAATCTCAAAGAGAAAAGTAAGATTAAAGTGCTGCAAAAAACAGCACTAAACAGTTGTATGTATTTCCTTGTGTGATGTGTCCTGTTCACTTCTGCAGGAGTTTAGATAAGGCTGTATTAATGTCTAAGTTTGCTTAAATACTTCTTGTGTAGACTTACATGTAACATTTTCAGTTGTTTCTTTAATGGCATAAACTGCTACCGAATTATATCATTGCTGTTAGAAGTACAATATTAGCCTTGCAACAAAGTATTTTGATGGAGACATTTTTGCAAAACCAAAGAAAAGTTTTCTGTAAACTTTCAGGTTTATCTTAATTTTATACTTTGAAATCTTTTCAGAGAATTTGAAAATCCATCAACCTCTAATAGCAGAAGAAAGTAGTTCATATTAAGGTGTTTTTAATTAATAAAACACCATTCTGGTGGTTAGCATTCAGCTTTGATAGTCCCCAAGTTTTTTCTTTTCTGGGCAGCGGTAACAGATTAAACATCCAAAATAACAGTACATTCATTATGATTAAAAAAGCTAGTGTAGGTACAAAAAAGCCAGAAAATTTTTTATGTCCATAACTTCTTTCTTTAATTTCTGCAATGTGGTAATTAAACTGCTAACAAGGCACTTCCTTCAAGCAATTAGTACTGGAGCTGTTCCTTTTCTTTATTTTCATGTTTTGTTTTGCTTTTTTACCTTTTCTGGGTGTAAGACAGAGGATGAAAGAATCATCGTTCTATTCCCTGTGTCTATCCATGTGGCAGCTCCCACAGGAATTTGTCAGACTTCAAGTTAGCCAAGAAGAGTTCCTATGTATGAAAGCACTGTTACTTCTCAACACAAGTAGGTTCTTTTATTTCTTTGTGACATAGCACCAGTAAAAGAGTTTTGAACCATGTTGTTTAACTTGACAATTGCTAAGCTATCTGTCTTAACACATGGAAACTTTTTTAGGAGGAATGATAGTATTCCAAGATCTAAAAATATTTTTTCTAGTGTTTATAAGGAACAAATAATTTGTGATTCATTGTTGATTTTATTCTGTATAAAGGCACCGGGGAAATGTTGGATCCCTTTTGATACATAGCTATAGCCTATTACACCTTTTCAAAGCAAGTTTGCGGTATTTCTGCCTGGAAGCTCTTAATCTTAAATGACTCTACACAAATAAAAAAACCCAACCTTACAAGCATTAGAAATATACTAAATATATTTAATAAATTGTCAGTATTAAGGGCTTTATCTTGGCCAAGAACTTAAAGGATGCTTACTCAAAAGAACTAGGGAGGTGGGCATGGCAAACAATACTTAGATTTATTCAACATTTTATATTTATAAACAGGTCAAGTTTAGCACAGGTACAGACAAAGGGAAATGTTTTTCTTTAGTTTGTTTCTCTAGAAAAGTAATCTGTGATCACTTTTAATCGTACCCATCTTTTAAAGAATCCAGCATACAGCTGCATTCCACTTTAAATGGGACATGCGGTGATTGATGAAGTTACCTTCCAAAACCTTTTCTAAAATACTGAAATGTACATCTGCTGAGACCATGACTGTTAGTTATGAATCCACAAATAGAAAGTTTTAAAATGGTACAGGCGCTGCTAGAAATGAAAGTAAGCACCTCCGAGAAATATAATTGGAAGAATGTTGAAGTTTGGTTCTCTACACACTTACGGAGTCAGAGGAGAGATGTGCAAATCTTGCATAACCTGCCTCTTGGTTGTACAAAGTCTCAGCAGAAGATAAAGACCTAAAGTTTATTCCCTCTTAAGCCGTACTTGGCTGGTATTTGCATAAGCTCACGCTTAAAAAGAACTTGATCTCAGCAGAGCATAAGCAGTAAAGATTAAATATAGCTCATATGAACATAAAAGTTAGTAAAATAATAGCTAAATACCATACGTTCTGCTAAAGCAATACGAATGATGTGGACAAAAATCCCTCTCTGATACAACGCCGATTTTCATCAACTCCCTTGTCTATCTGAACCTTAGAGGGAAGTTTCAAATGCCAGTGAAATTTAGATATATTTGTGATATTCCAGCTCTCCTTTTGTGTCCCACAAAGTTCAAATCAAATTCAAAAAAGCGTTGCAGTGGTCCAATCCCTCTCATTTACAAGTGTATCAGTTTAACAGTACTCATCAAGCTACCATTCTTTATCAACTATATTGCTCTCAGAAACTCATTTTAAAGATGATATGTTTATATACATGCAAGAAACGTGTGGGTTTTTTTAAAAAAAAGGTATTTCTACCTGCGCTGATGAGTTTTGCTTTTTGTTCTCTCCTGCACTTATTGTCTTATAGGAAAAAACAATTTGTCAGATCTTTGGGAAAAGGAACACACCTAACGGTTGTTGCTGAGACATTTAGTAAACGTTTGGTACTGTATAAACATAATTTCACAAAACTATTTTCAAAAAACCATATAACTTCATTGTTGCTATAAAGTGTTTTTTAAGACTACTTTTATTTTAGTCATGGTATTCATCTTAATCCTCTTCAAATGTGAAAGTATGGCCATTTCAAGCTTTCATATACTAACAGTAAATCAAGTCTGAATTTGTAGTCTCTCATTCTGTCTTCTGTTTGATTTATTACGTAGATGAACTGTTTTTTACTTTTTATATAACTTTGAAGAAACAGTAATTTGTATTACGCATAACTCAATGTCAGTCTCAATACATTTCTAATTCTGAATGGAAACCACAGTGTTAAGTTTTAACATTATTTTTGACTTTACAGTTTTTCCATTGAGTTTGCTGTGGCTTAGACGTTTTCTTTATATTGTACTTGGGACAGTTTTAAAGCTGTCTTGAAAACAGAATTAGTCTTTGCAAAAAGTGGACCAACATTTTTATTTTCTGCAATTGTTTCCATTTTACGGGTCCTTATTTACTATATGTAATATGCACTGTTGTAGTAGTGCCCCAAGAGTTCTTAATAGGGCTCCTTCTTGCAGAAGCCACATACATCTAGAAACTAATATTATGAATAGTTCAGAAAGACTATGATCAAAGAAAGTAGAACTATGCCAAAAAAAAGAGAAATAAGCATATACGAAATTCAGTTCTAGCTCTAACAGTTCAGGCTTTTGATTTAGAGGAATTGCAAAATCTTGTTGCATAAGATTTTGGCTGAGTTCTTGCCACTGAATAAAAGCATCCACATTCTTTACATGTGTTCAGGGGGAAGGAGCATTTGAAATACCTGTGTTTAAATTGCATTTGTGCAAGTAAGACATTGTAGTTCTTCACTCAAATAAATAGCTTAGTGGGACTTTTTGTGATTAGATGGGAATGCAACTGCTTTTGCAGAATTCTGGGAAACAGGCCATGCATTGCTGGAAGGGATCTTTTAACTTAACTCACAAGGGAAAACTGCTGTTCTAGAGATGCAAGTCAAAGTGTCCACCTAACCCTAAATTCCATCAGAATGTCACTTTGTATGAAAAAGATTTCATAATTCTGCTGCTAGACGTACCCAGAACCATCCAGGCTTTGAAAATTAAGCTGTTCTTTTTCCATGACAGCTTTTCCTCACTGTGGGTATTCCTGCCTGTATAACTCGTAAGCACATTACATTCTCCACAAAACAGAACTCTTCCCTTCCATCCAGACCCTCGACGCAGCTGTGGCAGGCGCACTTTCAGATACCTCCTTTGTCTATCTTGACTTGAGAGCCCGTACTGACTCAAACCAAAGGTCCGCCTCGTCCAGCATTTCATCTCCATCAGCTGCCAAAAGGAATCTAATGTGGCATCCCTAAAGGCTGGACTATTATCAGATATGGTTTTATAAACGTACATTCTGTGGAAGCAGTCACAATTTATCTTCTCTATTTTTTTTTAATTCTGTTTTAGTTAGGAGTCAGACCCTGACTTAAGCTTAAGACACTTGTCTTTGAAGTAAGCTTGCTATTTTCTGTCTGTGTGCCTCCCTCCTTCCCCCAGACCTTCGCTTGTCTGAGGAGACACAGAGCAAGAGACATCCTTGGCAAAGTGGATCATTTCCTCTCTTGGGCAGTCTCCAACAAAATAAGAGACTTCTGCTTAACTCAAGTAGAGTAGAGATTTGAACTTCTGCTTTGTTACCACTCTCTGAGCTGGAGGTGAGGGACACTTAATTTTAATCTGTTTGCCTGAAGTGTCTCCTTCCCCCTTACCTTCTTCTGAGGAACCAGACATGACTTAGGCAACTGACTTCAGAAGAGGGTTTATGATTTCCAAACGGATCCAGTGCTTCTCTCAGTGCAGTGATTGCTGCCTAATTCTCTTTCAGGGAATGGGTCTAGCTCCAACCCCTGGGCAGCCGTCTGCTTTTTAGGTGGCTTCTGTTTTAAGAATTCCATCCTTAGGTATCTAACAATACAGTGTGTTGTACAGAGAGTTAGCATACACCTATATTTATGTTTTAATTCCAGAAAGTGACAAATCGCCTGGAAGTTAGGGGTTACAGTGTTAAATAAGTCAATGTCATTATGAACCAAGCTTCTTTTCTTTTTTTAAAGAGATGCAAATGAAATCTGTTGTGGCCTGATACTAGTGACGGTCTGATACCAGATTGAAGATGTACTAGATACCTGGATAACTAGCATGTGATTTATTTAACTATGTGAGTTCGTCCCCATGACATTCTTTTAGAGTCTGTGGAGAAAAATCAGGCGAATCTTGGGCACAAGACATGTTCACTGTTCTAGTGAAGTAGCTAAAGCTACTTCTAGAACAGTGAACATGCCTTGTGCCCAAGACTCACCTGATTTTTCCCACTAAAACTGCAGCAGGCTGTGGTAACTAGCCCAGATGGAGATATCTGTACTGTAAAATGTCTAAAGTTTGGTGAGGTGAATCCTTCCCCTCATGCCTGTCGTCAGAATATGAAATGTTAACTGTGACGCTGCAGTGTGAAATGTCATTGGCAAGAGAGAAAGGAAAGGGGAAGAAAATTAACAGCTCTTTCAAAAACAGTATGTTTGAAACAAGACCATACTTTAATGTATGTTTATTATAGTCAAGGAAGTATTTAGATTTGATTGCCAGACGGGAATATTTTTTCAAGTTCCATTTCTTCAACTTTTTAATTTCTTAGTTGCTTTTGACAACATGAATTGTAAGACGTGTGTTACACTCTGCCAAAGTAGAGTCTAGAGCTTATGCCTGTTTCCTCACAATGCTACTAACACTTATCATCAGTGATCAAATATGGTCTTATCACTAGCAGTCACTGATGGGTTAATTTCTCAATCATCTCTCCGTCTCCTCGCTTTAGTCCTCATGGCTGACCGTTCAGAGAAGAGGGAGTTCAATCATTTCCTCCTCCTTGCTAATTTCTCTAAAAGCTGTCCAGATTTAAGGCTCTGATAGTGCATCTATTCTGTTAAATGAAAGAGGTCCAAACAGGAGGCCCGTGCCCTGCATGCTATGCAGTCTACGCTACTTAAGAGTTGTTAGTTCATTCCTTGGCTCCATTTTGAAGCGCTCCAGCTTGATCTGTCTGACATAAATCTGCTGTGATCCGCAGCGGTGTAAACACGAGCTAGTCTATGACATCTTTCCTCAAGGACAGGAGTGGTTCTTTTGGCCGTCTTCTTTTCAGAAGACAGGTGTAGCTGAGCTTAAGGCTATTTCTAGACATCAGCAATTAGCACAATTGACTGATTGTTGCTGGTATATCCTTTTAACTGATTTTATCACTGTTTCTGGAGTAACTGTTGAACAGGAAGAGATACCTGGCTTATGATAATGAATTGCACTGCACAGTGCGAAATACTATAATTTGTTCCTGTGCTTTAAATGTCTCTCGTTGCCTTCAGAATAAATTGCAACACAAGTGTTCCTTTCTTTTTAGTTCCCTTGGAAGGTCTCAGAAGTCAAAGCCAATTTGATGAGATGAGAACGAGTTACATTAGAGAACTGGTGAAGGCAATTGGTTTGCACCAGAAAGGGGTTGTGGCCAACTCGCAACGTTTCTATCAACTTACAAAACTGATGGATTCCATGCACGATGTAAGTTCACTTAAGATGTTTTGTTTTTTATGTTAGAAGGAACTAGTATTGCTTAAAAGTAATTTTATGGAAAGTGGCTCGTCAACATTTCTAAACAACAAAAGAAAAAAAACCTACATTTTTCCTGTAGTGTATATATTTGTGTGAATAGCTAGCTATACATTCAGCATCAATCTATATTGTGTATATATTATACGGTATACAAAATTTAAGTATTTGAGAAACATGCGTTTGAATGCTACCATTTTGTTGCATTGTTTCTGTAACATAATTAGTACAGTTAGGTTTTTGGTCAGAGGTGGCGTGTATGTGTGTGTGCGTGCGTATACATGTTCATGAAAATATTTAAATAATGCAAAGAATAAGCAATTCAAGATGCAAAGTCAGGCTACTAAGAATTAGAGAAAGACAACCAAGATTGGGTTTGCAACCTTAATTCAACTACTTTCATGTGTATATTCTATGCCATTTTTTCAGTATCTGTCTAGATTTGAGAATTGAGTAATCTTTGAGAACTTTGGTGGTGATACCGTAGAGATTCATAAGTGTCTTAAGAGATGCAGCTGAATCCTTTCCACGTCTCTGAGAATCCAGCATGTATCCTATTGGCTTAACATCCATTAAAACCGAGGAATGACATTTCATATAAACTTTTGCCCACACGAATATTATTTTGCAATGTCTTGTGTATCTCTGCAAGAGAGGCAAAAAGCAGAGGTAGAAGGCCTGACCTGATGGTTTTAGCAAGCGCTGGGGAAGTGGCACTGAGGTAGTTTCGGAGGAGTGCTTCTGAGCTCAGTGCTGGTTGTGAGGAACTCGCAGGGAGTTCAGGGAGGGATGGTGTCTTTGCATGTTTGTATTCTTCTGAACTCAGCAAATCTGCATTTCATTTTAATTGTTCATGAATAAATTAATTTATTCATCTAAAACCTTTCATTATCACTAATTCCCCCTTCACATGGGGGGAAAAAAACCCTTTGAGGATCCCATTTACGGGAGTTAAGAGAGGTAACAATATTGATAATTATGTGGTTCAGCAGGTGGTCTGGAGTCTTTTGATCCACTGCACAAACCTCTCCATCAGCTTCTGCCATCCACAGAACTCACATTCACTGTTTAGCTATTACATTATCTCAGATACCAGCAAAAGGAGAATGAGACAAGTACGAAAAGCATCCTTACAGGGGAAGGCAGACAATAGACAATTCTGAAGGGAGGGTATGGAGCTTAATTTTAAGTATTTACTTAAGTGCAGTCGTCACTTGTGACTGTCAGTGCTAAACCCTTCCCTGGAGTTCAGAGGACACTACTCCCATAGCCCTGTGCTCAAGGAACCAGTTTGGATCAGTCTTGCTTGGGATGAAAGGTCTTCCCGCCTTATCTGTAGTAGGAATTTGCAATCTGAGTGTCACAGCATCCAGAGGAAAACTCTTTTGAGTACTGGGCTGTAGACTCAATCTCTTAATTTCAAATACTTACAGAAAATAGCCTTAGTGGAAGTGAGTGAGTGAGACTTGCTGCAAAATACCCAGCAAAGTGATGGTTAGGGTAGTGTTTGGTTTGTAGAGTATGTTCGTTCAAGTCCCCATTTCAGCTCAGGCTGATAAAGTGATGGGGCATACAAGGAAAAGACAATCACAATGGGGAGACTGTGTGTTGTTAAAACCTAGAGTAGCAGAAATAATATGATATTTGATAACATAAAGGTCACAAGTCTTAAAGAAAAACTTCTGTAAAATTGGAACTTTCCAGAGAAGATAGAAGAGGTGAAATAGTCAAATACATTGAGCTGTTGCTTTCAAGGGACTAAGACCTATGGAGTTTAATGTTTGTGGCATACCCAGATATGATCATAATCAGAACCATGGAAAAGCTCACAAGGAAACAGTAAATGCTGTCCCTTGGAGCAGTGTTTGAATAGCATGGAGTGAACAAGGCATGGAGACATGTGTTGAACATGAGGATAAAATGAAAGACTGAATACTTGTTTAGTAATTGCCATTGTTCATGGTGCGTGCCATGAGTGAGGATGATAACCCTTTATACTATTAGTGAGGCACTGGTTTTATATGACATACCATTTAGCTATATTTATGACTCTTTGCTATGGGATGATATTTAAATAGGGAATGACAAGTACCCACATTATTGGTTCAAGGAATGACAGAGGAAGGTATATAATGATGTTGGCTGATGGATGTACGAGACAAATGATTGACAGTGTGTTTATCTGGCTGCATTACTGTTAGCCTGATTTATCCTGTTTGTGTTTTATTAAATCCAGCTAGTGAAACAGCTCCATCTCTTCTGTCTGAACACATTTCTCCAGTCCCGCGCACTGAGTGTTGAATTCCCCGAGATGATGTCAGAGGTGATTGCTGCCCAGCTACCCAAGATTCTGGCAGGGATGGTGAAACCTCTTCTCTTTCACAAAAAGTGAAATATCTTTTCTCTTATCATAGAGATGATTTCTGGGTCATTTTTTGTTTTGTTTTGTTTATTTTGGTCAAGATTTTGCAATGTCAGGACTTCGGTATATTTGTCATACTTACTCTGCCTACTGCTTTATACTTGTAACATACACAAGCCATTTAAGCTTGATGTACATATTGTGAGTTCCTGATTCCTTAACTGCAAAAATCACAACAGTCATAAGAAATGTTATGTAAACTTGGCTAGGTTGCTTTTTAGATACGCATAAGAATGACAATGAGTAGAGTTTTCGGATTTCTAACAACAGTTATCTTATACATTTTTCTTACACATTACACGCTCTCAAATTTCTGGTATGACATGGTGTAAACTTTTTACTTCAGTACATTTGTGTGTATGGGTACATGTGGGGATGTGCGTAATGCAAAATTTTGGAGGAATTGAAATATTACCCGCATTTTCTCACAGATATTTCACTTTTTATTAACTAATCTGCCTCACAGAAAGCTCCTTTTAAATTCAGCTGTCCAGGATTAAGTAGACATCACTGCAATACCTTCATGAGTAACTGAAGTGCTAGACACGAAATACACATTCATTCTGTGCTCATCCTGCATTGAAACTCTTGAGTTCAGCGTTCCCTCAAAAATTGGAAATCTTTGGAAAATTTCAGTGTATATTACACCAGAAGTAACGTGTATGCAAACCCACTCAGCTTTGGTTTCTGTTATTTTCCTTACTAAAGCTGAATCACTTAGCTGTAATCTTAAATTCATCCACTTCAAAATTCTGTATTTCAGAAGCTTTAAATAGAGATGTTTTCACTGACTACAACTCTTCATAATCTTAATGTTTCGAATTCCAATGCTGAATACTCAAACAGCCATTAACATCAAATTGTAGCGAGATCAAATGCAAAAAAAAATGGAAAATGTGACTACAAACATTTTGATACACAGCGGACTCATTTCAGTACTATTTACTGGAGCTACATATTTTATATTTTAAAGGCATGCCATGATAATTGGGGTAATTGTAAAAGAGGAATTGGACTAAATTAGCTTTGTACATTCAAGAAGAATGTAATGTTTTGAAATTAAATATTTGAAAAATTATAATGCGGTGGATACGAAGCAACTCATGCATTTAAGGCAGTAAATTGTTGATATATTCAGACAACAGAGAAACAGATAAAGCCCAAGAAGAATTTATGAGTCTATTAAAATACAAAAAATTTTGCCAGTCACTAGAAATGATAATCAAATTCTCTAACAATGTAGGACATGGTGAGTCTTACTTGTGTCCTTGCTGGCCATACGCTTTTGCTCTTCCCCGTTACATGCTGGATACCTCCGTCGTGGGGTGGTGGATGGCGTGTAACTTGGTCTGATTCCTTGTCAGATGAACAAAGGCTCATTGAACATAAGTTCAGTATCCCTGATTAAATCAGGGTGCCCCTCATTAAAACTATAAATGACGTTACTTGTTCATAAAAATTACATCCTGATTCTTGAAAAAAAACGCGGACAACTAACTACTAAAGGTAGATCTAAAGGTATCCTTACCATTTACAGTTTCCTAAAGCCAGTCAAGAAGAAGCTACATTACGATTGGGGATAAAAACATTTTTGAGATTCCCACATAGTTGTACAAAACCCTTGAGTTGGTGCAAAGATGTGGCCCCGGATAAAATGGTATAAGCAGACTTGTGTGTTAGTTGTCTAGGTTTGTCATTTCTAACTGCCCAGACACAAGCAATTTCTTTCATATTCAATACAATCTGACTTTTAACTGTGATCCTTAAAGCGATTATGTTTTAATAAATAACACAAAATTCTTTATTTCTACATATTGAAGTTTTGTTTTCTTTGTATTTGCATTTAGTAATTGTGGAGCTTAGTAAAAAAGTCCATTTCAGCCATTCCACTTTTGTGTAACAACAATATTTTCATGCATTCTTTTGGAATTTAAGCATTGCCACGTGATTTAGCATTGAATAAACAGACTGTCTATGTTACTGTTTAAACTGTTAACAGAAATTTCCCACACTAAAAATTATTCCTTGACACCCTAACTCTGAAATTGGAAAAGGGAGCAGGCAGTATGCTTGCCTCAGGAATGCCCCAGATCAGCCTACAGCTGCCTTTTACTCAATCCCTAAAATTTGTTCCAAGTGGCTGCCGTGTCACCATGTCCCATAAATACGGCAGATAAGTCTGAAATGCTCTATATTTGTCCCAAAGGCATAATCAAAAAGGAAGAATAAATGCCTTTTGGGAACAGATAACAAAGGTTAAAATTTTTTTCAAATTGTATTTCTTAAAGATCTCTAACTCGCAGAAAAAATTCCCAGAATTTCATGGCGTTCCTGTGCAACCTGCTCTGGGTGACCCTGCTCTGGCAGGGGGGTTGGACTAGATGATCTCCAGAGGTCCCTTCCAGCCCCTGCCATTCTGTGATTCTGTAAATGGTCATGGTAAATGCACGACATTAGACAGAACAAGTTTGGCTAAATGTGGCTGCTATATGAATTGGCAACTCCTGCATCCATTACTTGATTGTCTGAAGTTAGGAAAAACTGTTGTAATTTGAGAACTTCCAGCTTTGAGCCCAGTTTATAAAATCGCCTTTAGCCTCCATTTTGATGCCGTCATTTGCTCCGGATTACACAGACAGCACGAGCAGTGACCAAAACACAAGATTGTTTCCTTCCCTATCAAGATCTCACGTACTGTGATTTTCAGCACTGTGGCAATGTCCAGAGAGCCACCAGCAAACTAGTTTTTTCTTTGAGTCTTTTAGGGCCACGAGGCTTTTTAGTTGTCTGTATTTCTCTGCATTAATATTTGTTTAAAGATTAAGGTATTTTTTGACCTGAGCTTTAGAAATAGGTCTAAATAAAACATCTTGTAGTGCTTTTTAGTATACTGAACAAGGCATAACAATGATGGATCTTCTTATGTTGCATTTTGCATACTAGAAATAAGAGGTTTCGGCAGATGGACTTTTTTGTTTTCTGACATTTACGGTGGTTGCATTTTAAAGGAATGAGATCTGTTGTACTAATTAGAAAGCTGGCCATCTACTGCAGATTGCAGACATAACTTTTTGTCTGAGCTGTCACTAAAAGTTCTACACTAAATAATGCAGCTATGCCTGAAGCTAAGCCTCTCCCATGCTGTACAGTTCGGGTATTTTTGACGCGAGGCCTTTAGCGTTGCCCTCTGCGAGGACTTCAGTGAAGCAAACAAACAAAACTGTGAAGCCGGCTGGTTCCTTTGAGCTCTACTGTTGTTATTCAGCTTTGTAGAGGCATCGCATTTATAGTTTTTAAGACTGTTTGAAGGGTGAAGTGCCAGGTGGTGGCAGCCCGGCCGTGCCTGGAGAGCTGTGACACTGCGGTGCGGAGCAGAGACCTCCATCCCCGAGAGGCTGCCCTGCTCCCCCACGGCCGCCCGCTTCTCCCTCGTACCGGCTGGGCTCAGAGAAGTACAAAATACACTTGGCTCATGTCTTCAAAGGTCTCAGCTGGATCAACCGTTTGGGCCAGCCTTTAGGGAGAGGGGAAGGTGAGTTCGTTAACACCTAGTCCCTGACAAAGGCAAACATAGCCACAAAAACTTTCAATTGATTTTGTGGCCCTTTGGAACGGTCTAGCTGTATGTGTGCATAATAAACTGAAGCTGGGTATTTTTGAACTCCAGCTGTTCCTTCAGCTGCACTGCAGTTCAGTTTTCTTGTGTCTACAGGAGAGAAGCTGAGAGTTCAGTTTGTGTTTTCTGATTGGTCAATACTTCATTAATACCTTGGGGGCTTTCTTTTTCTTTCTTTTTCTTTTTCTTTTTTTCTTTTTCTTTTTCTTTTTCTTTTTCTTTTTCTTTTTCTTTTTCTTTTCCTTTTTCTTTTTCTTTTTCTTTTTCTTTTTCTTTTTCTTTTTCTTTCTTTTTCTTTTTCTTTTTCTTTTTCTTTTTCTCTTTCTTTTTCTTTTT
>VYZM01020065.1:41053-63734 GCA_013398915.1 Dromas ardeola
TCTTTTTCTTTTTCTTTCTTTTTCTTTTTCTTTTTCTTTTTCTTTTTCTTTTTCTTTTTCTTTTTTTTTCTTTTTTCTTTTTTGTTTTTTTTTTCTTTTTCTTTTTTCTCTTTTTTTTCTTCTTTTCCTTCTTTTTCTTTTCCTTTTTCCTCTTTTCTTTTTCTCAATTGGCTTTATTGGGAAGGTCAGCTGCTTTCCATTGTTCCTAGCTAAAACCAAATCTTCATCTCTGTTATCAGTGACATGTGGTAGCATGAGCAGTTGCATCTGTAGGGACCCTTCCTTCCCGTACTCTCCTGCCTGCTCAAAGGTAAGGTTAGTTCATCCCCAGAGCACGAGCGGTTGGGGCTGCGCTCCATGCACGCAGCAGCAATTCCAAGTACACGTTCCTTGCCTGCCGTGCTGTTTGTGGCACGCTGACCTTTCTTCCCTTCCGATAAGTCAGCTTGCAGCCATGGAGCCAATATCCAAAGCCCTCCCAACTTTCCGTGGCTCCAGAGCCTGTGTGCGCGCTGCCAGGCCAGACTGACAGCATCGCTGGATTTATTGGTTTGCGCTGCTTTGTGTCATGGTGACCTGACTTGAACAGAGGGTTTGTTTTTAATTTAGTTCTCTTTTCCCCCTTGGAAGGTGAGAAGGAAAAAAAAAAGTCATATTTTAGGTGGTTTTTATCTAAAAATTTATGAGGTTGGGTTTTTTTTTTTTCCAATTAATGCTATTAATTTATTAGATTGACCTTATTTGCATGTAGAATGGTACTGTAGCCTTTCAGATGCTTGGACAGAAACATGCAGTAAGAGGTGACTGTGTGGATAATAATGACTAAGTTAAGATTTAGCTGGCTGTTTACCTTAAAGGGAAAATAATGCTCAGAAAAGAATCTTTCAGTGCTGTTGGAACTAGCGCGGCAGTTGCATAAAGTCAAGTACGTGAGCAGTGCTGTTCCCTTGATGTATTTTTTTTGCTCACGTTTAGGCATTTTTTTCCTGGGTTGGGTCCCAAGTGCTCTGCAAAATGTATTTACAGAATATAAAGGATATCAAGGAGTGGAGAACTTCCATTTAATTCTAGTTTATCATTTAAAACTGGCAACGTTTCGGTTTCTCACCAGTGTGAGGTGTGCTCATTGTAAAAATACCATCACAAGTCATAGATCATGTTTTTCTGACCATGAAAACTAAATTACCCTTTCACCTCTGCAGGTACAATAGTTCCACCAATTTAGCATTCAGGCATATCAGTGAGGAAGTTCTCACACTGTCATTTAAATAGTCTCACCCTGTTGCATTTTCCCACAGCTCAATTTAAATATTGGCCCAGCCAGTTTAGTGCTAAAATCTCTTTTTGCTCTCTTGAGGAAAAAATAACTATATAATTTACAGAGCCCTGCATCAGTGAACTCCAAAACTGTGTACTTTCAGACAAGGGGCTCTATTGGATGAAAGACATCTATTGGACATAATATAAATCCTTGCCATCAGAACTAACTGGGCAGAGCAGTACAGAGACCTTTGTGTTACACAGGTGAGACTTTTATAAACATTGATCATTCCATCTTGGATGTACAGTTTTCCCGTATGCCTATTTTTCATATACTAGATAAAAATAGGGTAATGCTTTTACTCTTCGTACCCTGTATTGTTGGTTTATGTCCAGTCTGAGACTCTAATCTGCAAAACCTCCGGTTGAGAACAATCTTCTCATCATAGCGCTGTTCAAAAAACCTGATTTTTTTCCATCAGGTCCATTGTGGCCATGTGGAGCGTGAATAAGGAAAGCACCACACAGACGTACACGTGGCAGTGTGTGCATTCAGAAAGGTATGTGAATGCTTTCACGTAGAGTACTTGAAACACCCAGCGATCTGCAATCACTATGCAGTTTTAAAAGTAAAGTTTGTTTCAAAGGAGTATACGATTATATTGTATACTGCCTGAATAAGGCTGGTTGTATACTAAAATTTAACAGGATCTCTAATTTGTTTCCAAAAAAAAAGGAAGCTCCAAGGAGTCTTACGTAATCTTTGAAAACCGTAAATCCGTAAACTTTGTGAATTCCCCCAACTGGACACATGTATTTAAAAGGCAGTTGATTGCAGCTATTACCAACGTTTCTAAATGTAAAGTTAAAGCCATCACTACAAATAGCAGTGTTTCACACAATACTTTTTGTGGCAGCTAAGGAACACGCGGCAAGCGGAGCTGGGATACTTAGTTTAAGACGGCACACATGGAGCACACGTGGGGAAACACCCGCAGATGCTGTTACAGCAGCACCCCCGCCTCCAGCGCGGGCCATGGTGTGTGTGTGAGGACAGCTTAGCATATGTCCTTCGTATAAACGCATTTATAAAAATATCATCGTAATTCACTTTATGCATCATCGTGAATCAAAAGCACTTTGAGTGGAATGAGTTTTCACCAGTAGCTCAGAAAAACTTAAATGTTGCATGAAGGAACTGAAACGTCGGCTGGTGGGTGTCAGTCTGTTACAAGGAGGAACTTTCCTTTTGTTAGAAATACTTGGAGATGTTGTATCTGAAACGTGGTATTACCCTTTCAAAATACCAATACTTTCAAAATAATGACAAAGACTTCAGTAGAGCAATGACTATGTTCCTAACCATTTTCCCAGATCCTGGCAACATTTTTAACAGTAAAATGTGTATTTTGCTGTTCCACGTAAGCATATTCTTCTATAGGCAAAGTACAACACTCCTGCTAGAAAAATGAAACACTACCAAATGGAAGAAATGTGACAGCAGAACCTGATGAAGTTTCAGATTACTGGAAATGCGACAGGAGTCAGGGTGTGGTGGCAGTGGGTTGGGGTCTATCATGATGGCATTATGCACAACGGATGAGGATATCATCTTTTGGGACTGTCATCACTGCACATGAAGGGTTGGCCAGCCAAGGATGACAAGGCTTTTCACTTAAAAATGTACTTGGAAGTTTGTATCACAAAGCTCAGCTTGCAATATAGTCATGCTGTGCACTGGCCAACTCACTCACAAGAATTTTACACAAAAGCGTTGGCATTGGGTTTGCTGTTACGTGCCGTTTGTAGCGGTGGCTACAGCACATTTCACTGGGAGACAGAAACCGCTATCCTTTCTCAAGCTTCATAATATAGGTCATGTGTCTATTTACCTGCCCACAAAGCAAGGTTATACACATCTGACATTAAAAAGAACCAACAAACCTCTGAATTTCTGAAAATACTACTTTAGGAAGATTTTCATTTAAAGTATGCCGGGGGCGTATTAGAAAAAACTCTTGACTGAAAGGGTTATCAAGCATTGGAACAGGCTGCCTGGGAAATGGTGGAATCGCCATGCCTGGGGGTATTTAAAAGATGGGTAGGCATAGCGCTGAGCGACATGGTTTAGTGATGGTTTCTGTCAGTGTTGGGTTGATGGTTGGACTCGATGATCTGAAAGGTCCCTTCCAACCCAGACAGTTCTATGGTTCTATGAAGACAGACATCAATTTTAAGAAAAACCACATGCTAGGGAAGAGCACAGCCTAAGGGTTAAAAACCATGCGGGGGACTCTTGCAGTACGTGATCTCTTGCAGTTTCTGAATTTCACAGAAAATTTACATCCCAGTTCCCATATTTGTAAAATGTTTATTCTCCCCTGCCTCCCCTGCCCTCAACACACTTTCTTTTCCCAAGGGTAACTTGGATGTGTAATACATGAGCACTTTGTAGAGCCTTTGTAATCCTCGATGGAAAATTCTGTTGAAAGCCAAAGAATCCTTAACTTTGAGACATATTTGGGCTGATGTTAGTATTCCTCTGTATTTAACATTGAAGATCACGATGGACGTAATCTACGGTTTGTTACTATTGTTTTTATTTTTTTTAAAAAAGAGACTTGTATAAGATTTCTGTATTTTCCAGTGAAGAGGAACTTGCATCTATATATTTGTAGATCTGAAATAATAGCTTTCAAGTATTTTTGTAAAGCTGTTGTCGAGCTACATTGTGTCATGTCCAATAAATTGGAGATGTGCTTACTTTGTAGTAGCATGAGAAGTGTGTAAGTCCTCGGTTACCACCAGATGGAAAGTAAAGCTGCACAACGGCACTGGGCTGTAACTGGTGCTGTATCCGCAGCCGCCAGTATGGGGCTGGTGGAGCCCCTCGTGCTCGCAGTCAGCCCTGCGGAGCAGCAGCCGGGGGGATAATCTCGGTTTGATTAACTTTGGCAGCTCCCGGACACACACACACACGGCTTATTTACTGAATTGAAACCTATACGGGGAGGGGCGCCGTATTTTGCATTTTGTTTGCAATTCGAACTCTCCACAAGGCTCAAAGAATGGGAGACAACTATCTTTTTTTTTAACTTATGTGGAAGGTTCTGTCAAAACATTAGCATATAAAACCAGAAAAATAAGTTACGTTGCTTACCTTCTGGCATGAATACACACAAAGGAAGAATTTATTAAAAAGTATGACCCGCACTGCGGTAGGAGGCTGCCCAGCGTCACTGGCCGCAGGTGCTGCTGTGGGAGCGGAGGCCGCGGCATCTGCAGCCTCTATCAGAAAAAATACATCCGAGTATAGATACAACTAGCACAGCAACCCCCACATTGGGTGGTGATTTATTTGTATGTATTTATATAGCCGGGTTTTGAGAGGACATTGTCCCTGGGCTGTGCAGGGGCTGTCCGTGAGCTCACTGCCCTGTCCGTACCGAGGATGGCAGTTCTCCGGTGCCAAAAGCAGACGCTGACGGATCTGGCTCGGAAGTGTGAGAGGCGGGATGCTGCCGGATGCTGCCATCCCGGTCATGGGGCAGCGGTGCACAGAGGGGTCATTGGCTTGGCCTGGTGCAACCTTTCCTCGGCGGCACTGAGGGAACATCACCTCTGGCTTTTGAGGGACTGGCTCCAGCAGCCAGGTGATGCTTTCCTCACCCGTGACACGTCCCACTTCCCACCCCGCTGCCCCCTGACGTGGCGTGCGTCGGGCGAGGAGCGGGACTGGCTACCCGTGGGGGCGCGGGCGGCAGCGGAAGGGTTGGGTGGGTGGCGTGGTCTCCTTCCACCCGAGGGACCAACGCTCTCCCCTCTCGCTCTAAGGGTGCGCTGGTAATTCAGGTCCGGGCTGACAGTGTGGCTGTCACCCCTTGCTAAGGATGCCCTGTAACGTTAGGGATGGGTAATGAGCTCTCAGGGAAGCATTAACCACACCAACAATGACGAGACTTTTCCACATTATTTCCACGGAACACAGTACGTCTTGAAAGTGGTGTTTCAGTTTCATGTCTGAGTGTCCTGGCTCCTGGGAACTGATCTTAACCATTATCAGTACTCCATGCACACATCATGAGCAGTCTGACAGGGCTGGGATTTTCCACATAGATGATTTTTTCCGAATCAATTTAGTTTTAAAACTTTCCATGCAGTATTAAACAATAGCGGAAAGCATTTGGTCAATCCAAAAACGTACAGAGATTTCTTTAAAGTGGAAGTCCTATTACCAGCAGGTAATTACACAGAAGAAAATAAACAGTTTTTGTGACACTGAAGAACTACAAGGTGTCAAAGTTTAAGATTCTGCTCCTGCTTAAATATCCATTCAGCTGAGGACACCTGCACTGGTACCTTTATTTACTCCCCAATTATTTATGCAATGATGTTCCTCCGGATTGAGTGGAATGGCTTCATATACATATAGGTACACTACATCCAAATTCAGTCTGAATGCATACCACTGTTGCCCAAAAATGGTTTGGGGTTTTGTTTTTTCAATAGCCATGGTAATGGAAGGGTATAAAGAGTAAAATAATGTTACTCATTATTTGAAATGAGATGTTTAAGCCCCTTGGGGTAGAAGCCTTTGCTTTAACCTTTAGCTAGTAACAGCCTGCCTAAACGAAATGTTTTTTCACTGTAACATCTCAGACTGTGTAATGATACAGATGCTACGGAGACTGACGCATCTCTGCACAGCACAGGTGAACTTCCCCTTAAACATGCTAATGAGTTCATGCAATAATCATCCGCTCTCACAGGGAAGACCGCCCTGCTATTTTGCATTATCTAGATGAAAGAAATAAGCGGTGTCAGAGATCAGGCCACGCAGTAATTCAGATGAAACCATCACTTCCTTTCGTGTGTGTCAGTAACGAAGCGCTGGAGGAGGCACCGAGCCGAGCCAAGGCTGCGGCGGCGCTATGAGGAGCTCCACTGTCCTACATCCCCCCCTCTGCTGCGACGGGTGCTGGTCACCATTGCTGTACTCGTGTGTTGCAGCCGATGGGGGACGGCTGACCCAAACAAGGACCTTGGAAATTGTGAAAAGCGAAGAGCTGTGTTTTTTCCTGCTGCACTGAGGAGATGAGCTGCTTATGAGACTCACACAAATAACATTGTGGTCAAGGAACACCACCCTGTCTTGATTTTCCCTCTGAATAAACACTATCCAGCAAAGCTAATCGTGTTAGCTAAAAAAAGCACAACAACCTTCACCTCAGCACAAGAACCCTCAGCACAAGAAGGACACGGACCTGTTGGAGGAGGTCCAGAGGAGGGCCACGAAGATGACCAAAGGGCTGTGGAGCACCTCTCCTATGAAGAGAGACTGAGAGAGTTGGGGTTGTTCAGCCTGGAGAAGAGAAGGCTCTGGGGAGACCTTATAGTGGCCTTATAGTACCTGAAGGGGGCCCACAAGAAAGCTGGGGAGGGGCTGTTTGCAAGGGCATGTAGCGATAGGACGAGGGGCAATGGTGTTAAACTAGAGCAGGGCAGGTTTAGATCAGACATCAGGATGAAGATCTTTACAATGAGGGTGGTGAGACACTGGAACAGGTTGCCCAGAGAGGTGGTGGAGGCCCCATGCCTGGAGACATTCAAGGCCAGGCTTGATGAGGCTCTGAGCAACCTGATCTAGTTGAAGATGTCCCTGCTTACTGCAGGGGGGTTGGACTAGATGACCTTTAAGGGTCCCTTCCAACCCAGCACATTCTGTGATTCTATGATTCACCTGAGTTTCTCATGCTGACGGACTTACAGATATCTGGACATGTGGCTTCCCAGTTCAATTAGTCAGGAAATGTTTCAAGGGATCATTTAAACAAAGATGAGAAAAAAAATTAAGGAAAGGCTTCAGCAGTGGCAGAATCTGAACCTCTTTGTACAACTTGGTTCTGCATTGCTCTGAAGGTAAAATTAATTGTGCTTGTTAATTTTGTGTCGTCTGAGCTACAAGGGGGACAGGGAGGGCCGAGAGAAGGACCCATTCCAAAACAAAACGGTGTTAGAAATCACAGCTGGAAGCTGGGTGAGACACTCCTATGGCATTCACTGCAAATTTCTCAAGGGAGGGTCTGGGGAGACGATACCTGATACTGAGCCTGTAACGGAGCAGCCAGGACACTGCAGAATGACCATATTCCCCATCCAAGGCAGGCACAATTTGCCATCGTTACAGAAAAGAAGCAGTATTTTTCAGGACCAAACATAAGCATTCCTCAACCAACAGCAACAGCTGTTGGAAATAACAAACTTAAAATGGCTGTTTGAGTTGTGGTTTTATGTAAGGATGTGTTTGGAGCACCACTGCCCAGCACAATTTGTTCACACCTAAATCTCTCTGAGGTCTTCTGCTGCCTGGCTGCTTCCTTCGGATCTCCATGGAGGGTGCCACCAGAGCCCTCAGATGCGGGATTTTTTTTTTGGTGGATTTTCCCTGCCGATAGGCATCCTGCTTGTTTTGTGGCAATTCAGGACTCACAATCGTCACTGCTTTCACAGCCTCCATTTCCAACGCTTCATGCGCAGCTTCCCAGCTCAGGCTCACTGAAACCCTAATCTTTGTTATCTTCTTGTGAGGTCCTTGCAAACAGCATTTGTTTCATTCTAGGAACCAGTTGTATCCTGTACGTCAGCTAATTTATTTGGAGGAACACTGTAGCGATTGATCGAGCTCAGGTTTCTTATCTTTCTTCCGCCCGGGTTTGTGAATTGTCCTCTGAACGGTTTCTCATGGGGCTTCCCACCGCGCAGCTGTCACCTCACCTGTTTATGGAGTATGCCGATGTCTCCCTGGCAATGCCACGAGCTTGTGGTCACGTCTGGACTACGGAGCCCCAGACGAGCTTCGTTGGAGCCCGTGGCTCCTGCTCCGAGCCATGCTGTGCTGGGACACGCTGCACCCCCTCCATCCAGCCCCCTGAGCCCACCAAGGGCTGAGCCCACCAAGGGCTGAGCCCGCCACCCCTCCTCACCCCCCGCCTGCTGCTGGGGACGGAGCGCGTGGCCGTCACGGGGCGCAGCACGCCATTACAAAGCTCGTTTTGAAGTTACCCACAATCCAGGTAAGCCGCATGTTTCCCTTTGAATGTGTTTTTTTTTTTTTTTCTGAGAAGACAAAAGCAATGACCATCAACAACAATAAATTGCTGATGTTTTTCATTCAGACGGGACTCCAATCCCTTCTAAGGGCACCCGAGAGCCATTAACAGTAATTTTAAATGAAATACACCCGTGCTAAGTCTAACTAATCGGCTCCTCAATTATACTGGCAGAAAGATGTATTCCAATTACCAAAGTACTTTCAAGTGAATTAAGACTCCTTTCTGTACCGGCTGTGGAGGTCACTCAATGTTCCCAAGAATCCCGGCATGTTTACATTAAAAAAGCACACCATGATCTTTGGCAAAGGCCCTTGCTCTCGGCCAGTCCAGCTTTTGAGCTTGTTGCCATAAATACAATAGAAAAGCAGCCAACCGTTGCAAAAGAAGCCAAGAATATCTTACAATACTTTCTTTCCGTATCAGCAATTAATCCAAGTTACACAGGAAAAGCTTTATAAATGTGAAATAAAGGTTTAAAAGACAAAAGTACAAATGCCTTATTTGCTATATGTAATAAGCATAGTGTTAGAAGGCAGGTAGGCTTTGAAGGAAGGAATCATGCCTAGTTCATGAGAAAACCTATCCAAGAGGGACCTGAACTGACTTTGCCGCCTGCTCGGTCTACGCCTATGCCATTTCCTTGGGTCACTGAAATTTCTCCTCTTTACGAACACAGGGGGCCATGGCCCCGGGGGGACATGTCCAGCGCGGCCGCAGACCCCGGATCACGTCCCGCTTCCCCTCAGCCGAGCACTGCAGGGGCTCCCACCGCCCTGGCTCGCTCCGGCATCTGTTTTATGCCGTAACTGTTCCACAAGGCAATGGCTCTATGGCCATGTTATAGCAATAAAGCCTTCAGACCAGGGGTTGGAGTAGATGACCTTTAAAGGTCCCTTCCAAGCCAACCCATTCTATGATTCTATGCTCAGGAGATCCACTTTTCCCAGCAGATGAGAATCATGCGTTGTAAAGTGCCTTAATACAGCCAAATAATGAAGCCCCTCTTCACCCTTTCTGGTGAGAAACACAGGTAGTGACCCATCCCCTGGGAGCTGTCATTTCAATGACAATACAGGATTAACAGGAATTTATGTCTTCTTACATTTAAATGCTCACTGAAATGCTAAAATACAGCAGGTCAGAACATTTGTTTCACAGAAATAGAGAAAAACTTTAGTTATTCCACAATGCCAAGTAAAATGGCCCTATAGACACTGGGAAAATGGGTGATGAGATCTATTTTAAGGCCTAGTCTAGACCCCCAACTAGTCTGTGTTCACTCCTGCAGACTAGAGGATCTGAAAGCCAAGGAGCCTGCACCCCCAGGGGAAAGGGCAGAAAGCCCTAATAGAGAAACCAACCATTTTATTTCCGATTTTTAACATAAAACCTGTCATGAGCTATCATTTTTGGTGAACTATCAAAATGCAAATATTCTTCACTTCCCCTTACGCCAACTCGCTACGCAGAGCTGAGCACCCATGGCAGCCCTTCCCACGTGTGCTTTCGTGGTCCTCAGCAGGAGCAGAGGTGAAGCCAGCCGCAAGTGCCGGCCAACACGGGATCGGGCGCAGGCCGAGAGGTCTACCCCCAACCTGCCGGGCACAAGAGAGCGGTGGGGCAGGTCAGCCATCTCCTGCTGCCCTGACTCAGCTGCGCTGCTGCCCTCGGGTTTACCTTCTTTCAAAAGCGCCCATGGTGGTGGGGAGCGAGCCAGGGCATGAGTGGTGACAGGGTCGGTCCCAGATGTTTCCTCTGGGTGACAGCTCAGATCATAGCTGTTACACCCCACCTTGGGTGCAGTTCAGAAAGCTTGAAGTAAGGGCAGACAGTTACAGCTCAGCTCTGAGCCCCCTCGCTGCAGCCCCTCGGCTTTTGCGGCAGAGCTAATACAGCCCAAAGTGACTTTGCCAGCCCCGCTGCATTCCTCGGTCCCGGCAAGGGGAGCCTTTCCTTCTCCCTGGTCCCTACAGCGCGGGATGCTGGGATCTGCAAGGCGCAGGTCACCTTTGGTGACCACAGGCTGCAGGTGACTTTTTGATCCCTGGAAGCTGACTCCATCTCTAAAATCTCCAAGCAGGGAGAGCTGTGAAGTGCAAGTTTCACTTAAGAGTAGTTGTCTGAAAGCAACGCCGGGGGAACGACCGTTTCTCTACCTGCTCCGTGTTGTTTTGCTTCTCCACCAGACTAATTTTTTATTTCTGGCCACGGTACCTATATTTTGTTTTCCATTTCAGGCCTGCAGTGGCAGGTGCAGTGGCCGGGCGAGAGGCAGACGTGCCCCGGGTGAAGCAGGCAGCCCAGGGAGGCTCAGGCAAGCCCAGGGCTCGCTGGCAGGAGAGGTGGCCAGCAGGAGCCAGAAGCAGCCCAGGGCAAGCAGCAGGACCCATCTTCTCTGGGTCCGATGCAGCAGTTTTCTGCGCTCTCCGAGCCTCACCACACAGCAAGCAGGGAAAATTTGTCAGCTGACTGGTTTCATCTTCCTTGTTTAAAAAAAACGTAGCTATTTTTAGGTAATACCATAAATGAAGCCTGATTGTTTCCCGGGTATAAAAGCCTCCTGGGTTTGTGGGTTTCAGGCAGGCCACCTCGCAGCTCCCCTGGCAATGGAAATAACTCCCTCCTGAGGGCTAGAAAAGCTGCAGGTCCCTGAGGCGAAAAGCCTTGGAGAAATGCCAGGAAAGGGACGCAAGGGAACTTGCAGAAAGCACCCCACTCACACTACCTCCCTCACAGGCAGCGTTGTTGGAACTGGGCCACCAACCCCTCTCCCGTGAGCTGCCGACCTGCTAACTTCAGAGGCAAAGACCTCGTCAATGATGTTTTGATACAGCAGGGTTGTGCTCCTTGTTACCTAACATGCAAAACTGTCATTCTCTTTTCCTCAAATGCCACATCTTTGGAGACTTCCACGTGACCAGGACAGCAGGTGACATACTATTGTCAAGTGCTCATACACATGCCCATTGCCCAACGTTAGGAGAAATGTCCTCTATGCAAAGCATCCTCATGGGTGAAACTTCACTGAAAAATGCAAGTATGGGTGGAAGTAGCACAAAAGTGTTATTACTTGGAAAAAAGAAAAGGCAGAATCAGAGCCCAGATTTAAAAATAATAAACAAACCAGTTTGTGTAGAAAGGCTTTTTATTTTGAAAAATGTTTTTTCAATTTTTTGAAATACAGTGTAAAGTACAACATAGAATTATGTCTGCAAGTCAGCTTATGCATGTCATGCCAGTTATTTACATGTAGATATATACAGAGTGCAGATAATTATTGAAACCACACTACAAAATAAACAGAGAGTTCAATAAGATAATTTAGTAGGACTTTATTAAATATATATAGTTATTGATTGTATATACTTTCCTATTAAAATACCATATAGTATCTAAAGAAACCCCTATAAACTCTAATAACCTCCAAAATCGTCATAAATATGATTGAAAATTGAAACTATCCATGTGCCCTGTTCAGCTGCTTTGCCCTTTGCTATAACAGAAACTCTTGTAGTGCTGAGATCACGGTGCTATCTTTAGAGCCAGAACTTTGACGATAATTCCCAATAAAACATTTGCAAAAAGCTTGGATGCAGAATAGCTTTCAGCTGAGACATCCAAGGGCTGAAGCACCATTCCCTATACTTAAAAAAACAAGGATAATCCAATGCCTTATTAAATACTGCCACGTACAGGACAAGGAAAACAATGCCATGATCTTCAGTGACTGAATTACATCGGATTAGTAGCTGTTTGGATACCAAGCACCTTATTAAAACAAAACCAAGCAAACTCCCAAAGCCCATGCAAAATCTTCTCCAAGTCAAGAGACCTCCCAACTTGTGCTGAGACAGCCCCATCAACAGCCTGACTTTTGCAGGAGCAGTAACTGGAAGGGCCGCGGCAGCAGCGGCTGTCAGGGCTCTGTGACCACAAAGAACACGACTGAACCTCGCGTACAACTTGATCTCCGGTAGTTGAACGATTCATATAGGGCACTCTGCTGAAAGAAAGGATAATGCCCAGCCATATCATATGTTGCCCCACCAACAGAATATTATGTTTACTTTCTGGGGGCTTCTGGCCAGCAAACCCTCAGTATAAATTGCCAAAGGTCTGTCTTTGACTTCGCTAGAGCTTTGCGAGTTTCCATCAGTGCAGAAGATCCACCCCAGTCAGGAGGATGTGCTCCCCTACTGGGATTTCTCTTCTTGCTGCTCAACCCAACATTGCACAAACTGCTGCCTTAGGAAAAGAACTTTGAAGAACAATACGCTTTTTAGTTTCATTATTTCATCTGATGCAATCTGATTAAGTAGAAAATAAACCAGTGGAGAAATGTAACAAAAAAAAATCCCAGCTACTGCCACACAATGCTTTTTTTTGCTGTTGTAATTATTGTTCTGAACTGCTGAATTTTGCAACTTTTCCTCTCCTAACATGTCTTTCCTAAAGGCACATTACAATTCGATCCAATTACAGGCAAAGAATAGAGATTAGCACCAGAAAACATATAAAAGGAAAATAAGTTACTATTACTATCATAGAATAGCGCTGGTCAGCAAATCTGTGCATCTTTTTTTTCCAGAAATAATCGAACAGTGAACTTTATAGATTAGTTAGGGACATAAGTGATAGCTATGGTTTAATTTAAGAGTTTTGTTACATAGAACTCTAAATGCCAAAAAATGGCAAGGACATTTTAATACTGAACTCATAGGAATTACACCAAAAATATTTTTTCATCTTTATCATCATTAATAAAAAGTGTGAATATAAAATATTAATATACTTTACATATTTATCATACAATATATCAGTCCTTCACACTATTAATTTGATTCATGTTGTGCTGCAACATGTATCAAAAAGTTTAACACAGAAAAAACGTGGGTAATTACATAGATTGTGGGTACAGACATTATTTCCACAAGACAAACAGCAATCACAATGTGTCATCTACCTTGAGTTCTACAGCGGTACTTGGAAAAATCCTGCTGCATCCTTTTAGGAAGGACAATATAATTTTAAAAACTGCCCAACCTTTGCTTGTAGAGTGAATCTGACTTTCATAAAAAACAGTAAATCAATACTATGAACTAATTTAGTTCAGCTTGCCTAATTTTCTGGTAAGGCACTATCAAGATATTATATCTTCATTTAAATGTTGTATGGATTTCTGATCCTTTCCAATTATCAGAAGGAATTTTTGTTCAGGCCCGAGAGTATCACCATTAGACAAGCTTTGGTGCTGCTCTCTCCCCCATTTGTGGTGTCTTTGAACATCTACTTACTTAACTTTCCAGTCCATTGTGCAGCTTCTCCTAGAGATAAACTCCCTCCTGCAAAGTCAGGGAAGAGCTGGGGCATCCACAACCCAGCAGTGAGATTGTACAGAAAGTGCTTGTTATGTACCGCAGAGGAGAAGAACAGAAAGAACATAAAATACTTCAAAAACGGAAAAACCCTACTCATCCCACTGAGAGCGAGCGGTTAACTGTAATTAAGAATGGGCATAACCTTTGTCAGATGGAAATGTCATTTTAAAGCTAAGCTACTTTAAAATTATTTCTGTGATCCTCCTGGCTGGTTCAGAAGAAGGGTCTGAAGAAGTGCGGAGTCCTACAGAGGAAAATACCAATTTGTTTTGTGAGCAGCAGAAAGAATGGGATCCAGTTTCTTATGAAGTTGTCTTCTGCAATTCATTTTTGTGTCTAATGTGAGATGAATGCACAGGAATAGACAGAACACCTCCCCACCACAGGGATTCCCCCAGGTCCTTCTAGAGCCTTTCCCTCAGCACTTACAGACTTCACTTACTTAATCTGCAACTGAACTTTGCATTTTTACAAAATTTTTAATGAACTCGGCACCTTTGAGTCCTCTAGCTTGCACTAAGATCAGCTGGCTTCAAAAGGTAATATTGGAGAATACCCAGACATATATACAGGCTGTAATATCACCTAAGGTTAGCTTTCCCCCCCTTCTTTTTGAATCAAGCAAAGCAAGTAAGAGCAAGCATTTTCTATTTCACTGTTTCTCAAGAATTTCACAATTACATTCCTCCTGAGAGGGATGATTAGGGGACTGGAACATCTCTCTTATGAAGAAAGGCTGAGGGACTTGGGTCTTTTCAGTTTGGGAAAAAGACGACCAAGGGGGGGGATCTTATCAATGCTCATAAATACTTAAAGGGTGGGTGTCAGGAGGATGGGGCCAGGCTCTTTTCAGTGGTGCCCAGTGACAGGGCAAACTTGAACATAGGAAGTTCCATCTCAACATGAGGAGGAACTTCTTTACTTTGAGGGTGGCAGAGCACTGGAACAGGCTGCCCAGAGAGGTGGTGGAGTCTCCGTCTCTGGAGACATTCAAAACCCGCCTGGACGCGTTCCTGTGCAACCTGCTCTAAGGTGACCCTGCTCTGGCAGGGGGGTTGGACTAGATGATCTCCAGAGGTCCCTTCCAACCCCTACCATTCTGTGATTCTGTAAGAGGTACAAGAGGTCATTAAAGGATGTTCAGCAAAGGTTCATTTGCCACTGACCCCAGTGCAATAGATGGAAGAAGTGTTTTTTTCCCCCAGCTCACTGCATTTCTCTGCCTGGGTGAGACGTGTGCTGGGCTTCCAGCCTCTGCACAAAGCTCTGCCTCCCTTTCTGCTCCTTTTTGCCTGCAGCAGCACTCCTGGGAAAGTCACCAGAGGTAAGCTTTTTGACATTCTGCAATTTTTGGATTGTGAAATACAACAGAACCACAACCAAAACCATGCTGATCTTCTCAGGGCAATGGCGGTTTCAGGCATAGCTTACACTAAGAAATCTTGGCTTGCCTTAAAAATAAGAAAGGCTCAATCTGATGAGAAAAGACCTTCACTTCCTTTCCCATCTGTTCTGGGTAAATTAGATGAGCACATACATGTCTGCATCCACTGCCCGTGACAATGTCTGGAACAACCCTTCATCACAATGCGCTGAACACAGTCTGGTCTTAAGGCAAAGTGAAACATGATTTGGGACTTAAATGAAACTATAGAGTGAAGAAAGAACCCAGATCACTCAGTCACTAATTCAAGGGGTCTATTCTCAACTGACTGCAGTCAGTCTTATCCAGACTCCCCCTTCCCTCTCTCCTTCCCTGATCACCATTTGATACTTTAATTAGCAAGAAGGATCCTGCAGGCTTTTTGCCCACCAGCCTGAATTCCAACACAGAATTGCTCTGCAGAAAGCATGCGTACATGTAAAGAAGGTTCTGATGTGCTTCTTTATGTTCGCAATACCTTATTTTCTAATTCAAACAAGAAAAAGGCTATGGAAAAAAAAAAGAAGCAATTCAAAGATTACTGATGTTTTTAGTCCTAACAGAAGTCCTTCCTTAAACTTCCTACAAGTAGTGTACAACTTAGAAATCAACAGAAGGCACATATAGTGATTTCTGTTACTGAAGAAAGAACTAAGCCTTGATAGGTCTATGAAATGGTGAATTCCTTCTGTAGCACTAATGCTGATGAATTACTAATATAGAGCTTAAATATCTTGTTTTTCAGTCGGGCGTGGTAAGTAGCCAAGCAAGCAGTGCTTTTTTTCCGTCAAGATGTGCAAGAAAGATGCTCAGATTTAGAAAGCTGCTTACGGTTTGGGGTTTTTTTTTTGGTTTTTGGTTTTGTGGGTTTTTTTTCAGTCCTACCAGGAGCAATCGATGGGTCTTTACAAAACTTTTGAAAAGTAAGGCTTTTTTATTCTGTGGAAGGGGAGAAATCTTTATGAAACAGTTTAGCAGAAGTCAGGAGAAATAATACTAAATACTTTTATTGCTACATGGAGCTTTCAGCATTCATAGCTTATAGAATTAGCTACTTCACAGGCCATTTGTCTTATTTGCAATGGAAAAAGTTGGAAAAGGACTTGGTTACAATTTATCTCAGGTTTCAAAACATAACTGCTGTTTTTCACTGCTCACTTCACGTTACTACTAATCACTCCAGATTCAGCATCTCCCTGTTTTCTACAGATGTTGTTCTGACATACACTGAGAATATTGTCCCGATGACGGGTATCATAAAAATAAAAGTTGTTAATATTATCTATAATGATATAGAAAGGAGGAAATAACTCTAAGAAGTATTTGAATAAAACATTCATTAAACATATCACATTTTGAATGAACACTTACTGCTCAGGCAGTGTATAAACTGATTTCATTATCAGTTGTATAAATTCTATAACATATTGTAATCTCAATGACTAACAGAAGTTCAAACTTCTGATTTATAGAAAACTCATTTCTTATTTGAAATGATTAGGACTAATTTTAGAATCAAGTTTTCTAAGGGAGAATTCAGATCACAATAGAAGCATTACTTACATTATGAAAAAACCCACAATTTTTCATATTAAAAACTATAGATTGCAAGAAATGCCATAGAGTGCATTGCCTCTAAATTTCACACTTCCTAGGACCTGAAGGTCTGCAGCTAAATGGCAACTTTTTTTGATTTTATTGCTCTAGTGTTCCTTACCCATAAAAGAAGAACAGAACAACCTTTTGCAAACAATGGAAGTTATTTAAACAGAGTACCGTCTTCAGTACAGAAACTGTTAACTGTTTCATTACATTCTGTTCCGTTGATAGGGAGCTGTGTAACCTGCAGCTGCAGTATCTGAAGGAAATCTACCACTCAGCTAACGGGCTGATCCCATATCTGTGTCAGATAAAAATCATAGTGCTTATTATTTGTTACCATGGATACCATGAAGATATTGCTGTCCACTAAAGATTGCTAGAGGAAGACAACATAATTCTCAGGAACGAGTCCTGTTTTGCCTTCATAAGTTGCTTTTAACCAGCCTGGTTCCACTGATGGATACACTGCAAAAAAACCAGCCAGACAAATAAAACATATTTACAATAAATTAACACTGTTAAAAGATCCTATATATGGTTTGTATATTTATTTAGACAGTATTTATTCAAGAGCAATTGAAAAATCAGGACAAAAACTCAAGAGTTGAAAATGGAATTACACTGTTATCTTGTGGATATAATTCAGTTCTTTATATTTTTTTATGTAAAAAGAGAATGTAAAACATATCTTACCATTGGAAAATATTGCCCCCTGTGGGAAAGACAGCTCATGACTATGCTCGGCCTTACAGGAATACATGGCTTTTGCGTGTCTGAAAGAAAAAAAAAAAGCTTTCAGTTTCCTGGGTAATTTTTTTGTGTGTGATTACGAAAATGGACATTCTTACTTACAGTGTTAATGCTCTCCTCCCCACAAACAAGGCTATTTGTTAAAAAGCATGTGATAACATCACCATCATCTATTATGGTTCTCTTAAGGTGATGCTAATAATCTGAGAAGAGTGTGATTCATGTTATTTAATGCAAGAAAAACAATTTCAGAAAACGGTACCCACAATTCCTAGAAGTTCCTTCTTTCCATGACTTTACTGGATAGACTCCAGATGAGAAAAAATGCCTTTTCCCTTTCCCCGCTTTTTATTACATTTGTTTTGAGCCCATAAGGGTAAACTTATGCTAGCAGTCAAAGGGTCAGTACTCATCAGATCATAAACTTTTGCCTGACTACATGCAGTCAACAACACCTCAGGCCTTTTTAATAATGACGATGATGATGATAATAACTACAACAATAACAACAACTATTATTACCTATTATTATTATTATTATTTTAAAAGTTATAAATAAGCTTTAAAATTCTGCTCTTGCCCTAATGAGTTTTCAGCCTAGCAAGACAAAGACAGAAGCCAGAAGAGGAATGAATGAGGGAAAACACATGAACCTCTCTCATGTGACTCATCAGTTAATACTATCCTACAGGAGGAAGAAAGGTTTATAGACTCCCAGAGATGGCAGACTCACAGCCAAGCTCAACTGAGAAGAAAACACTGGTCTGGTCTGGGCAAGGCATTCCAGGTGTTCAAGGAAATGCCAAATATAGCATGGAAATGAAAACATAAGAATGACAGGGAAAGGATATTTAATCATATGGTAGGGAGGGGAGCATGGGTCTACAGGGCTGCATACTGTCAGCCTACTCCTATTAAAGTCCCAGCCCAGCACCCAGAGATCCTGCTGCCAACCCAGAGCTGTTTGCTGTCACCAGCTCCTCCTTCCCATTTTTCCAAGTATTTTTTTCTAATGAAAATCCTTCTTTTTATGATGCTGTTTCTCACTTTATGTGAGAAACGGACTGACTATCTCTGTACCTCTAAATCAAAGCCAAGAAAACAGCGTCGGGGATTACGTGTTGGTGCATTTTTGTACAGAAGCTGCAATAAAGAGGCTGCAGGCCTTACTAAGGCTGTTGGATAACTGCAAATTTTGTGAAAGCAGTAAGAAAACTCCTTCGCCTCTTTCAAGTGCAGACTAGATTAGCGATAGGGATTGGTCTCAGTGTAGGCAGTAGCTTAATACTACAGTCTGAGAGATGGATGATTAATAAACTTGAAGTCAGGAGGGAAGGAACGCGAAGACTGAGAAGTCAAAGTAATTCTGGAATTGGAAAAAGCAAGCACAGGTTGCACAGGGCACAACATTTTGGTCTTCCCTGTCCAATCCTAAAACATGTACTGTGGCCTCTTGTTCTCTTACTGACTAAAAGAAATTTGCGTTACGTACTCATGTATACAAGGAGAGAAAACAGCCAAGTGAAATAATGCTCCAGCATTAAAAAAAAAAGGGACACACACACTTGTATTAGAGATACTGCATTATACAAAGTCAGAAAGCAGAGTTGCAAAGATTACTTGGAAGAAGGAATTAAGTAAGACTGGGACACTGTGGTGGTTAAGCATCAAATAAAAATTATCTGCTGGAATACAGATGACAATGTGATACTGCAAAGCCGTATACGTACTTTTGATCTGTCTGCTGTACAAATGACCACAACAGGCAACAGACGCTTCAGGTAAGAATGAAGCTACTTAGACACTGTAACACATAGGTAAGCAGTAGCTTAAAATTTCAAAACTAGTTATTTTTAGCAGGGTAAATTACCCCCGCACAGAGTTCAACACTATCTTGAGTATTTCTTGTATCAAACCAGAGAGCTTAAAAATAGTTCATCTGTCTTACACTCTGTCCTGCATATATTCATAAGATAGTAGAGTTACGAACTCAAGATGTAATTACCATGATTTCCAGATACTTCAGAGCAAAAAAAGATTATCCTAAAGTTTTAAATCAGCCTCCATGTTCATAACATGCATGAGAGGTAAATAAAAGCTGGCGCTGAATTGCAAAATCTTACTCCGGCTTGAGCAGCACTATAACAACAGCTAGGCTACTTCTTATTTCTTCCTCATTTTACCTGCTCTCTTCTCGTTTTCCATTCTCCTTGTTACTGTCGCTCTTCTGCTTTCTTAGGAAGGTAGAGTAGCTATTAAGCCTTTCAGCGTTTTCGGCTTTGTAATCTGCTCTCCATATCCATTATCAAACTG
Source organism: Dromas ardeola (assembly GCA_013398915.1). Classification (NCBI taxonomy): domain Eukaryota; kingdom Metazoa; phylum Chordata; class Aves; order Charadriiformes; family Dromadidae; genus Dromas; species Dromas ardeola. Next base: position 60,892 of record VYZM01020065.1, read on the forward strand.
CTGCCTTTTTCCTTTGTCAGGTTTTTGCGTCTTACCTGCTTTTTATATACAGATACATGTGGCACAGGCTCCCAGGGAACAACAGGGGAGAGTTTACAAGAAGGGAGCAATACAAAATAAGAGAAGGAACCGTGGTGGAGGTGAAACAATGCAGGACTGATGAAGCGGTCATCATTCTCAGCTTAGGGCACTGGCTTAAGAACATTCCAGTCTCCATTTATACTTCTTTAAATTAATGCCCTGCTGTTTTCATCTCCCTTTCCCCCCTGCCACCCTCCTTTTTGGTCACCTTACAGTTCATGTACTACACAAAACAAGAACAGCCTTGATTCATGCAAGCTCTTTCTCTCGAACAAAACCAGGGGGCCTTTCTGCAGGTCAGCTTTCTCCTTCTCGCCCCAGCTAGAGTAGACAGCCTTATTCCACTGCTGCACATCTCACCACGTTGGCATCTTCATTTACAGCTGTGCTACTTTAGATTACTAGTTTTGGATTCATGGATTAATGTGGTTTTTTTTTCCTATTGCTTGACAGTTCCAGTAAGCTTGACAATTCTTGGAAGCTTGATTGACGGTTCTTGGTATCAGTGAGTGAAATGATGGACAAAAAGATACATTCTGCCTCAAAGAACTTGAAACGTAGGGACAGTGAAAAGAGAGACAGACTTTTTCCCACATCCATTTATTTGACTATTTGCCTTAGCCTATTAAATGTAGGCCGGTTAGTTATGTATGGAAGATACTGCTTCCTAGACAAACACTTATCAGAACATTGTAACTTAATACAAGAATGAATCAAATCCACTACATAAATGCAGGCAATTGTAAAGAAAACTTAAATAAATCCTGCTGCACACTACCAAGAAGAAAGGGGGAACAGTTTCTCCAGACAGATACTGAGGCATGGAAGGTGTAATGGGAAATACAGGAATCCTGATCACGTTTCTAAAGCAGCTGTTATTCAGGACTTGCCTACACGAGCACATTACCATAAACCAGCACGTTTGCTACTCTGCTGAAAGCATGTATATACAAACAGCTCTATGGAATAAGTGCGGCACCCGCATCCTAATTTAAATCCTATTAATTTACTCTTGTAGCCATGTCCCTAAGCAGATCCCTAACCTGAGCATCTCTCACTGCAATTCCCTCACATGACAGAATAGCCAGATAGGCTGGTACTCTCTGTTAGATTTAGTTTACTTTTGGAGCAAAGATGAGTTTAATAAACCATGCAAAAATTCTGCATGCCACATGATGCTGTCCAAAAGACACAGAACAAAGCTCCAACACTTCTATTTCAATCTTTGAAGCCAGCAAAACAGAAAGGATTTTAGAAATTGTTAAATGCTACGAAGCACTTACCGTCCTGAAGAAACTTGTTTAAGTGAACCAGCACTTTCAAACAACTGGGCTCTTGCGGCCACACTGAAAATAAAGCAGCACCGTGCATTATACTCTGCTCATTAATAAAACACAGAGTAACTTCACTTTTAATCATCTAAAGATATGGACACATTTAAAAAATTGCTTTACTCACTTAGAAAGAATTCAAAAGCTGAATTTAAACCCCTATTCAGCAGAATTCTAAAGAACATGACCTAACTGGGGCCTGACTTCCACATGCTCTAGTGCCTTGCTGAGTCAGCAAGGGAAATCTCAACACCCTATACTTAAAATTCTTTTCATGAATGGCCAATAGATATATTGGAAATGCTTTTACTGCCAGCCTGTCACTATCATGCTAGGACTCTGAGCTGTGCAGGATTCTCTGTTTAAGACACAACAGTCTGTGAAACGATTACAGTGATCCCTTCCAGTTTGGAAAATGGAGAGGCTGGATGGAGTCCTGCAGTATTTGCAGAACTTCTTGGTGCTCTGCAGATCTGGAAATCACTTGATCATAGGGACTGAGCTATTCTGAGTCGAAGTCAGGATTACAGAAATGATCTTCTGACTCTTAGATTTGTGCTAAAAGCACTGAGAAACATTGTTAACCCAAATCTCAATGAGCTAAATTATAACCTCTACTGCTTAGAACTATCCTCCTTTCTACCCTCCACCACCCAAAAAACCCTCATCAATCAACTGTTAGGAAAAAACAAAGATATCAACTATTTAACAGGCAGCAACCAAAGACATTTCAGAGCACAAGTTTCTGGTTTTTTTTTCCTTTCTCCAATTTTGGTCTTACACAATAAGATCTGATGATCTTCCTGACATAACAGCATGGACAGTAAGTAGCATTTATGCTCCTCGAAACATTAAATTCCAGAAGAAGCAGAGATAATAATACTAATCACTTTCCAGAGATACATTTCTCCATTATAGACCTTATCTGTAATCTAATGAAGTCAATGGGAGTCTTTCAACTAACTTCAACAGACTTTGTGCCGTGTCTCCTTTGATTACAATTTTAATGATGCTAGATAAGTAATTCACAAATACAGAAATATTCAAATCAAGTATTCATGGATGCTTTGTCAACTACTTATGTAGCTCTCTGGGATGACTTTATAGTAGACAATACCATAACACGAGTCTCCAAAGAGCCTTGATGACTTACACAGATCCTGGTCTTTGATAGCCATTACTTGATGCAGTATCTAATCTTAGTCTCCTGCACATTTTGGGAGGCAAATCAGGGTTTGATGGAGCTTTTGGTGTATCTTTGGTATCTGTTGAGGATAAGCTCTGTATAGATCCACTGCAGCTTTTGTTACCTAATGAAAACAACCAAATTATAGGGAATATTAAAGCTGATTTGAAGTTGCTTCACAACATGCATAACATGCAAAGTTTTTGTTGTGTTGTTTTTTTTTTTTTAAAAAAAAGAAGCAAAAT
>VYZM01020065.1:63967-111461 GCA_013398915.1 Dromas ardeola
AGTAGCACACTGCACTGAATTGTAGAAAAAATTCATGTTGGAAGGGATCTCAGGAAGTCATCTAGTCCAAATTCCTGCTCAAAGCAGCATCCACTATGAAATCAGACCACGTTAATTTGTAAGAATTAATATTTCAGTATCCAGTGCATGAAGTTTAGAAAAAATACTTAGGAATTAATGGCATGCGTGGCCTTAAACAATTGCTACTGTAACTTGANATTCCCTCACATGACAGAATAGCCAGATAGGCTGGTACTCTCTGTTAGATTTAGTTTACTTTTGGAGCAAAGATGAGTTTAATAAACCATGCAAAAATTCTGCATGCCACATGATGCTGTCCAAAAGACACAGAACAAAGCTCCAACACTTCTATTTCAATCTTTGAAGCCAGCAAAACAGAAAGGATTTTAGAAATTGTTAAATGCTACGAAGCACTTACCGTCCTGAAGAAACTTGTTTAAGTGAACCAGCACTTTCAAACAACTGGGCTCTTGCGGCCACACTGAAAATAAAGCAGCACCGTGCATTATACTCTGCTCATTAATAAAACACAGAGTAACTTCACTTTTAATCATCTAAAGATATGGACACATTTAAAAAATTGCTTTACTCACTTAGAAAGAATTCAAAAGCTGAATTTAAACCCCTATTCAGCAGAATTCTAAAGAACATGACCTAACTGGGGCCTGACTTCCACATGCTCTAGTGCCTTGCTGAGTCAGCAAGGGAAATCTCAACACCCTATACTTAAAATTCTTTTCATGAATGGCCAATAGATATATTGGAAATGCTTTTACTGCCAGCCTGTCACTATCATGCTAGGACTCTGAGCTGTGCAGGATTCTCTGTTTAAGACACAACAGTCTGTGAAACGATTACAGTGATCCCTTCCAGTTTGGAAAATGGAGAGGCTGGATGGAGTCCTGCAGTATTTGCAGAACTTCTTGGTGCTCTGCAGATCTGGAAATCACTTGATCATAGGGACTGAGCTATTCTGAGTCGAAGTCAGGATTACAGAAATGATCTTCTGACTCTTAGATTTGTGCTAAAAGCACTGAGAAACATTGTTAACCCAAATCTCAATGAGCTAAATTATAACCTCTACTGCTTAGAACTATCCTCCTTTCTACCCTCCACCACCCAAAAAACCCTCATCAATCAACTGTTAGGAAAAAACAAAGATATCAACTATTTAACAGGCAGCAACCAAAGACATTTCAGAGCACAAGTTTCTGGTTTTTTTTTCCTTTCTCCAATTTTGGTCTTACACAATAAGATCTGATGATCTTCCTGACATAACAGCATGGACAGTAAGTAGCATTTATGCTCCTCGAAACATTAAATTCCAGAAGAAGCAGAGATAATAATACTAATCACTTTCCAGAGATACATTTCTCCATTATAGACCTTATCTGTAATCTAATGAAGTCAATGGGAGTCTTTCAACTAACTTCAACAGACTTTGTGCCGTGTCTCCTTTGATTACAATTTTAATGATGCTAGATAAGTAATTCACAAATACAGAAATATTCAAATCAAGTATTCATGGATGCTTTGTCAACTACTTATGTAGCTCTCTGGGATGACTTTATAGTAGACAATACCATAACACGAGTCTCCAAAGAGCCTTGATGACTTACACAGATCCTGGTCTTTGATAGCCATTACTTGATGCAGTATCTAATCTTAGTCTCCTGCACATTTTGGGAGGCAAATCAGGGTTTGATGGAGCTTTTGGTGTATCTTTGGTATCTGTTGAGGATAAGCTCTGTATAGATCCACTGCAGCTTTTGTTACCTAATGAAAACAACCAAATTATAGGGAATATTAAAGCTGATTTGAAGTTGTTTCACAACATGCATAACATGCAAAGTTTTTGTTGTGTTGTTTTTTTTTTTTTTAAAAAAAAGAAGCAAAATAGGTAGAGAAAGTACGTACTAAGACAGAGGAGAAACAGCCTTTCAGACAGAAAGCCAGGAGAAAAGGACCAACAGGAAGAATGAAAAAATGACATTAAAATTGTGAAGGCTAAAAAATTACATTGTACTGAAATGGCTAGACAGTACGTTCACTAAAAAGTGACAATAAAAACATTTATAAAGTAGCACACTGCACTGAATTGTAGAAAAAATTCATGTTGGAAGGGATCTCAGGAAGTCATCTAGTCCAAATTCCTGCTCAAAGCAGCATCCACTATGAAATCAGACCACGTTAATTTGTAAGAATTAATATTTCAGTATCCAGTGCATGAAGTTTAGAAAAAATACTTAGGAATTAATGGCATGCGTGGCCTTAAACAATTGCTACTGTAACTTGATAAAACAAATCTATAGCTGTACAGATTGTACTGCACACAAAAAAAGTTCTCTTAATGAATACAAGGCATGACCACATGCATCCTTTAAACTGATCTATCTATGGACTGCTGCCCTGTTTACATATATATTCTGCAAGACAATAACCGCATCTACTTCTGTGTTTCTTTATTCCCAAGAACAACAAATGCTTAATAATGCTTTAAAAGCTGTCATAATATAAAGAGATCCCAAAATAGGAAACCAATACCTATATTATTAATATGTTAATTCTATGGCATTCCTCTGTATTATAAATTATTTTTANATTTTTAATTGTTATTATTATTCTAAATAATTAATACTTTTGATATAACACTACTTCATATCTGTAAGTCTTAGGAAAAAGCTTGCACACTCCATGGGGGGCAGAGGGGAAAGAACTTTCTTATTTAGGACTTTGCACATAACCACATACTTACCCTATGCGTACTTGTATTACTTATACTATTGACAGCTCAGAAGGTGTTTCTTCTGAAGTCATTTCCATATAGCTGTCAATATAGTGCAATATCACCTCACGTAATCACAGAGGTACAGCAGGGGTTCACAGGCATTTCAGCTAACTTAGCATTTAGCAGAACTGTCTAAATTAAGAAGCTTCTCTGTCTTGTAAGAAGCCTTGTCTGCAGGCTTATTTGGGATGTAGGCTCAACTTAGGTGCTCTGCAGGTGTTCTTCAAAGCAGCATCCTTCTCTGACTAAGCAGGAAGACTGGTGTCCTAACTTGCACACTGAAACTGGATTTCTAAAGTTGGGTTTGCAAACTTGTGGCTGTTCTTGCACATCATGTCCATGTACAGGACCATTCAGCCATAATCTTGTGTTCAAGCTAATCTACTTGCAGTACTGGATAACAAACCGTGCAAGTAGGGCAGAATGAAACAGCCATTCCATCAGCAGGGTATCGGACATACATTTCATGCCAGGGATTACTTTTTTATCCCATCTGTCCAGTCCTATCTCAACTAAAGGCATTGATGGTAAAAAACATAACTATACATAACCGACAAGGAGTGGCAAAACTGCTATTTTCTAAATATGTTAAGCCTAGTGCTTTTTTAATTTAAATGCTAGCTTTGATCAATATCAGTCACGTTTCAAGGATTCATTCCTTTGACACAGTGATAAACCATAGCTACCGACTCTTCTTATAAACCAGCAGTCTTCTTACAAGTCAATGATCAAGATGAGGCAGAGCAGGATAAAGAGTACTCTAAATTCTGAGAAACACTTCTATCTTTCAAGCTGTGTGAACTGTACAGGTAACAAACAATGGGATTATGTCAGAAGCAGTTTGAAAACTGAAGAAACATACCACAAAAATTAAAAAAATAAACATAAAAGATTAATGAGTATCATTAGCTTTCAGATGCAGCTCTTGTTTTCTATGTGTCATAGTAAACACTGATGTCTTTAAACAACCTTGGAAATTACCTTCAGCTGATGGAATTGATCTAAGGGAAGATGCTGAAGACCTTTTCAGCCCAGACAGACTGTAAGAACTCTTTTTTGTCAGGTCTGTTGGTGGAGAGGCGTTCTCTGGTCCAGTGACAGAAGCTACACTTTGGCAGTCTGACTCAACATCTGTTTTGGTTGCATCCTCCTTTGATGAGGATTCTGGACTTGTGGTCCAGAGACCTGAACTCTTCTGGCCATTAGAAGAAGGGGGAGAGGCAATCCATGGAATCCCTCCTGACTTCTCCCTGGGCTGCGAGGGTGCGCATTTGGTGGTGCTGTTCTGCTCAGAGGAGTGAGAAGAGAGAGATTCAATGCTGCCCATGGGAGTGCTGTCTGGGCTACTGCTGTACGAGTCACCTAGGGAGGAATGAGGAGAGGGGAGAGCGAGAGAGAAAAAAATTATTATTTTTTTGTAATCATGTGCATTTCTCTCATGCCACCTTTAGCTGCTTGTACCTTACTTGTCATCAAATTCATTAATATGTGGCTTCAGAGGCAATGAAGACAAAATATCTACTTAGGTACTCTAAGTTTCACACACATTCCTATCTTTAACCTGAAACAGCTGCCTTTTGTGGCTATTTCTTTAGAGCTGATAAACATAATGAGTTACAGGCTAAGCTATTTCACACAGAAGTCTGCATTTTAAAATAACTGCCTGCAACACAAATAACCTGTGAAAATTCAACAGTTACGATGTTACAATATCTCTATGGTGATTATCTTGCTAGATTTCCATGATAAGGCAAATGTTGTGGTGCTTGTCACACTTACATTCTTAAAAGTGTGGCTTTATTGCCAGCGGGCGTAAAAATTCAATTTTACTTTGGTTACCAAGGTGCTGAGGATCTCTGCAGTCTCTGTAACACTAGCACATAAGTTTATCTATAGATACCCTGTTTTCTGAATCATCACACCTTTCCTGAAATATCTATCCTGCAGAAGGAAAACAACTCATTCCTTTATTTACAACCTGAGTGATGAACATTTGATGAATTTCTTTAACTAGATTGATATTAGAGAAATTTACCTACCCATACAAAAATCTTTGCACTGATTTTGTTTCCAATAAACTTTTGGAACAAAAAGCAGGAATATCCTAAAGAAATTTGTTGATGATATAAAGGTAGGAACACTCATCAGAACTGAGGAAGGACTGGCCTATGAGACAGTGAGGACTGAATTATTTTGAAGACTGGATTCAGTCTAGTGGGTCATACATTTGTTTCCAGTAGGATTTTTACCCAAGAGCTAGGAGATATAATTCACAAATTTCACAAGAAGCAGAGAATGTATATTCTTCAACCATACAGTAGTTATAAGATATCAAAATGACACAGCTGCCTTTTCCAAAATGTTTCAATATCCTTGGCAACAAGTGACCATAACCACCCACAATACTACAGATAAGGTCACAAATACCAGTGCTTTCCACAGTGAGTGGATCTGACAACAGTAGTGCCACTGGTACAGTAGCGTGAAATATTTTGTCCACTTCTGGCCAGAATTCTGGTATTTCAGATTAAATTGTCCCCCATCTTGCCCCTTTACAGACCATGGGTCCCTTGAAAATTGCAAGACTGGCTGAAGCCTAAATTTGTCAGATGCATTTTCTATAATTTTCTATCATTGCCTACCAGTTGAAACCTGTACCTCTTTTTCTCATGCCATAAAGAATTCCTTAATTTCTTGCAATATAGTTAAGTGTTCGTGCTTCATTTAAATGATGACTTAAAACCATCTAGTACTTCAGAAATTGATACTGCCAGATGCCAAGGCTCTCTCTTGCCTGTCTCCAGCCACACCTAGAGGTATCTGGCAAGGAAAATAACTCTGCTTCTGTCTCAGCCTTCCAGGCACAAGCGAGATCTTAACTGGAACTTGTGTAAGCAAGTGCTGAGGTAGCACGCAAAGCACAAGTGGAGAGTTCTCGGGTCAGACCTGGTTCCAATCAAGCTGCCAGCACAAGACATGTGGCTGAAGGAAGAAGCGTGAGCTTGCATACATTCTGCAAAACACCTGCGCAGAAATGCCCCTTTTTTTATGCTGGCATTCATTCATTGCATTTACACAGTGAAAACCAGTCGAAACTTGCCCAGTTTGTCCCCTGGTGAACGTAACTGACGGTTCCTCTGTAACTTCTTACTTGGGCTCCCCTGCCATTCACACTGACAATCGATGTGTAGGCAGCTATTGCTCTAATTTAGTATTTAAACTCTCACTGCCTGGAATCATGTAACACAAACACATGGACAATGCAGCACCTGTGCAAGAGTATACTGAGGATACATTTCCTAACATTACAGACTTCAGAATTACTACAGATCCTCAAGAACAGATGTACCTGAACTGTGGATTAACTTATTGTACCAGTTTCATGTAAATCTCCTTGAGGAACCAAGGGACACAGAAATTCTTTTGGAAGTCTGCTGCAGTAGTGGAACTATCAACAACTTAATCTTTGCTGAAGTTTCAATACTTCTTACTGGTACAGCCAGTAACTAAAAAAGTGACAGCCCACAAGATGAAAGCGAATGAAGTGAGACTTTATAATAGTCACATCTACATGAAAATGAATAAGCATTCTAAGCAGCACTTAATTATAAACATAACTCTCCGCTGTTAAACAGTAAGCCATATGATAAATGCACTGTTTCTCCACAAAATATTAGAGTTTGTTTCTATTCCAGAAAACTAACAAAGTTTCAGTGGTTTTGGCAACCTAGGCAGCAGCTCACTTTGAACCAATGACCACAGTTTCATGCATATGAAAAAAGCCAAGTAATGGTTTTCATCTCCTGACCTTAACTGAATTACATTACAGGAGGAGAGGAAAGATACTATTTACAGCATCCCAACCTTAACAATCATCTTAAAATCCAATGAGATGAACTTCATATAATGAACTTTTGAGTTTCAAAGTAGACTTAGCACATTTAGATAAGAGTATAGAGTCTACTGTAAATGATTTTTGAACACTATATGCAATACAAGACTTACCTAAAACCAAACATCCTTCCTCATAGGAGAGGAGCAAGGAATGCAGTCATTCAACAGTGCGGCCGTGACTCACAGAGGTTAAAAAGCTGACCAACCCCCAGCTGTTATGCTTGGAATTATTGGAATACAATACTTAATGGATATTATCCAGGAAAGTTAAAGACAAGACATAAGAAGGAAGATAATGAGTCAAAACTTACTGTCAGGATCTGCTAGACATGGTGTATATCTTCCTTTGGGTTTACGTGAACCTGTGGAGAGACAAATTGCTCTTGTTCTTCTTGAACCTGATCGGGACTGAGGTTGGGGAAGAGGAATATTGGGGTCTGGTGCAGTGTGAAATATCTGCATGATTAAAAAAAAGAAAAAGAAGGGAAAACAAATGATGTAAACAATAGAGGTACTCTTACACTTCTAGTACGAATCCATTTGTTTTCCTCACCACTGCATCTGAAATTAATGTTGTAATGCTGTCTTACACATTACAAAAGAGTAAATTCACAAAATATAAGCTTTGCTCTGATCTCATTTTACAATCCAAGAACCACAATACTGAGCTGTACTTCAAATTTAGACTAATTATATTAAAATATTTTTTTCTATAAAAATTGTTTTATTTTCTAAGTGCTTGTTAAGAAGCGTTTAACAGTCTACATTGTGAAACATACAATACAGGCTTGCAACTAACTCCTGCCCAAAAAGTAATACATTTTTTTTAATATTATGAAAACATTGCATTTTTTCTGTATTTGTATGATTTTGTATGTCACAGAAATTTGTTATAGGCGTAACTTCCTACAAACCAGTTTGTGTTTCAGAAAACCACTTTATTTTGTCAAACATGTCAAGTTTGATGAAGAACATCTTTATATTCAGAGCATCTCCTGATTTTTATCTTTTACATACCACTGCTACCACTGGTCAATTTTGCACTTCATTACTGCAGAAAAACGTAAAATTTTGGGGGTATCTGACTACTACGATCTGACACAAGTACACGTGAGGTTTTAAACAACTCTTTGCTGATAAGCATGGCAAGCTTGACAGCAAGGACAATACAGAAAGTCCAATAATTTGGTTGACTTTCATCTGTATCATCTGTTCTGCAATATCCAAGACACAAGCAGTGCAGGTCTTGAAAGACCCTAAAAACCCTTTTGGATATTTCTAGTAAAAATGGTAATTGGCTTCGAGGACGAGCAAAGCAAGAAATATAACCAAAAGATTTGTGGGGTTTTCTTCCAGATGTCCTTTCTCACCTATTCCTCCTAGTGTGGACTGTAAACTCTACTGAGTATCTCTTATGGCATTCTGTGGAAGTAAGTGGAATTAGTTCTGAGGAATGGAGAAGAGGTTTTACAGACAAAGATTGCCTATTCAGTTAAGCTAATGAAGGAATCGGAAGTGTCCAATCTCCATAGTGTATAGAGGGCCAAGTGTCGTAGGTTAAATATCATGCAACGCCAAAATACATTTCTGCAAGGATTTCTGAATACCCTATCAATAGGCACTCCCAGAAGAGGATGAAGCAAGTAATGAAAAAATACCTCCATGCCACTCGGAGAAGGGGAAGAAAGCAAATGTACTTTTATGGTAGCAAAAACTTTAATGGACATGTTGAGATGGTCTTGAAGTACATTAATACTGTATTAGGCATTAGTGAGTAAGCACATCAATATAAAATTATGTCTGTAGACAGAGAAATAGTGCAAGGGTGATTTTGGTTGTGCAGCCATGGTCTTTGTATTGAATGAGCTTGTAATTTTCTGGAAGGGAAATTCAGTGTTGGAAACATGTAATATACATGTTTTGGAGTTACAGGCAAGGAGGCTATCAGTATCATACCAAGTTTGAGGAGTCCCTATGAAATATAACTGACGATACCAAGCAGTCCTGCCAGTACTTACTGACCAACTAGTGCGGGAGATCCTTTTATTGACTAGGAACTGCCCCTTAGCCGAGTAACGTGAAATGGAAGAAACCCAAACTTTTTTCACTTTGTTTTCCTAGTTGTCAGAGAAAGTCATATCTATCAACAAAAGACACCCAAAATAAAATCTCTTTCGATGACCAAGTAAAGGAGGTCTTGACTGTTATGATGAGTTCTGAAATCAAATAGTTTAAAATAAAATAAAAAATCTGAGGAGGCTTTTCAGTGAAGCTGATACCTGCAATGGTAGTGACTGAAAGTTAAGTCTTAAAGATTTCATGAACTTGCCTTCTCAAGCCCTGAAACAGGTCGTACTCAATCTTCCAGGAAAGAGTTTGAAATGAACCTTTGCTGTCACTGGTCTCTTTGGGGAAAACAAAGTAAACCAGGCAGTCACAGACAAGCCTTTCTTCAAAGCAAAAGAAGTACCTAGAGAAGCCTGTATGTTCCAGAGTATTCAAGAACTTTTAAATCACAAAGACATGATGGGCTTTAAACCTGTAACTAGGAATAAAACATGAATCTAAGATACATTATTTTTTTCTTTTTGCTTTTTTACTTTTGATCTAGTAACTACACACATGAAAAATGACACAGCGCACAGAAATGGGGGATTGTGCTGGGGATCCACATTGATGTTGCTCATAAAAAGAGGAACTGAAGGATGGTTGGTGTTTCGTGACATTAGGTGGGACTACATCTCCACTGTGCAGCTGGCATATCCCCAAAGGACAGCCATGGTCAGCAAGACTCTGACCTGACGCACTCAGGAGAACCCATGCGTTCACCCAGAGCGAACCTTCATACATTGCTAGCATGAGAGAGATGGAGGAGGGGGCAGCAAAGTTGTGACCTTCTCATTCTGTTTCTAGATATAAGAAGGACACAGCAATCTTCAGAAAGCAACAGAAGATTCAGAGCAATTCCTTCAAAACATATGAGATTATGCCTTGGATCTGTACCTTGCACAGCCACAAAAGACTTGCTAGGAATACAGATCCATAGCATGGGATATGAAGAAGGCATTCTTTCTATAAATGCTAGTTTTCTTATTCTTCTGAACTTAAGGATGGCAATGAAAATGAGATCTTAGTTCTACTTTATCACAAAACAGTCAGATAATGTCTTTCTACCTTTTCATAATGCTCTATCAGAATTTCAACGACGATATTCTGAAACTTAATGTTCATCATAGCAGCCACGGTTTCTTCTTGGGCTCTCATCAGAGTTGGTCCAAAGATAACACCAAGGTTGGATACAGTCATTAGATTTTGCTGACTGTGCAATGATACCCTTTAAATGAACACAAACAATATGCAATTAAATAGTTGTGCTAAACTGCAATTCCAACAGGCAAAAACCTGGTAAGACTATTTCTTTAACAGGATCCCAAGTTCATGCCTCCCCTTTGAAAACCTTTTTTAAACTTACACTTTTACTAGAGTCAAAATGTGGTGTAGTACAACTACTGTATTTCCATTAAGGCTCCCACCCTGCAATAACTTAATGGATAATGAGCATATCTTCCTAGAGTAAGTATTTAAGTTCCTGACATAACTGACAGGGAAAAGCAACTAGCTTTGAAGGTCTCCACGGAGAGATCCAGACCATCTGAAGTTTAGGAATCTTAGGGTAGGTACCTATCTCTCCCCAGTGATTATACAGGAACTCAAATACTTGATGTTGGATTGACTGAAAATACTATGATATAACAGAGGTCAACCATATACCTTAGCTTTCAGGTAAAGGAAAGACACTTAATTACTGAAAACACTTACATTGCAATAGGATGTCTTTATTAATGCATTGAAAACATAGGAGGTTGACAAGTGAAATCATTGTTTCTGTGGTATAAGTAACACTGGATGATCATAACGACATTTTCTGGCTTTAAAATATATTAACCTTTTACTTCTATATATTCTGTTATTCCTTACTGTACCTTTTCTGTCATTTCTCTTCTTAATGTAGAATTTAGAAACTTAGTTTTTCCAATATTTTATCACAAAGTAAAATGAAAACCATTGATCAGTAATGCTCAATGCCCCTTTTCTCTCCTTATGAATAAGGTTTGCCAAATAAAACCCATATGATCATAAATCCTTCGAAATAACTGCCAGTGATTCCCCAGTCACAGCTGCCCTATTGCCCCATGTCTGAGAAATATCATGCCAAGTAAAGATTTGTTAATTGCCTTAATGCTTAATTTTACCCAATCTGCTACCAAATAGAATCAGTTATGAGGTACTTGTTCAGTTTCCTTTTCCTTCTCACTCCTGTCTGCTACCATTGTCAAGCTGAGCCTTTTTAGCCATTTCCTACATAATAAAAATAACTTTTGTGCCTAAATCTATAAATTATCACAAGACTAGCAGGTAACAGCAAACTTTTATCTTCTGGTTTTCTCTGACAGCCTTCATTAATCAAGGTTATGGAGACATTTGCTATGTTTTCCTTCCAATAATATTCTCAGATACCTTGTTTTGTTCTTAAAATGTTATACAAACATTACCAAAATGATCTATCTGATGTCAGAGTTTTGTAGCAAGTAACACAAATACTATCCCCTTAGAAAGATTAAAAAAGGCAGTGACAAAAAGACTATGATTTTTTCCCCAAGGCGACCGGGGGATTTTGTTAAGATCAGGATGAAACCCATGTCTAGACTCACACATAACCCGTTCTCTCAGTCTCGCTGTTAAGTAGGCACTAATGATACACAAAATAGTAGAGTTATCTTGGCAGAGAGGGGAGATAGACTGTACAATTACATCTATAACGAAGTAATACTCCCCTCATATTTAGAACAGGAATGTTTCAGCACCCCATTTACATCAAGAAGCAGCAGAAACACAGGAAAGGGGTTTGTATTGGACACAACATGACTATAAACTGCAGGAAAATAAATGCCTACCTTCTTATTTGTTTCCTATGTTGCTTCATTAAGTTATGCCAAAAAAACTTTCCAGAATTTTACCTCAGACAGACACAATGGCAGAGATCGTTATTTGAGAGCCGTATCATGAAAATGACTACTTTGTCAAAGCACAGTTTTAGCTAATTATCTTAATCTAATTTTCTCTGTAACAGATCTTATATTTGGTTTAGGTGACTAAGGGGTGTTTGGGAAGTCCACTAGTATTTTAATGACAATGTAATTTTGAATTACCCATCTCTAGGTTTGTTAGAAAAGCCTAAAAAAGAAAAACCCCTTTGCAATGTTACTCTGCTTTGTGCTGCACAGTAACTGAGAAGGTCTGTTATACAAACATTATAGTCTTATAGCGTAAGACAGAAAGTTGTGTTTGTCCTGTCTTTCGGTTTCCTTGGCTACAAATTTGGTGTCTTCGTTAATAAAAGGAATGGTGAATTTAATAACATTGTAACCAGAAAAGACTTTCTATAAACCATTTCAAAGGCTCAATTTCTTGTAAAAGAGAAAAAACCCAGGCCTGTAAATGGATCATTTGATAACCAATTTCCCCTGAACTAGTCCTACTGTTGCTGGGCTACTGAATACAGGCCAAGGTAATCGTGCATTTCAGGCAGCTGTAAAGCATTCATTAAGATGCAGTTGCTTTCTCCTCAAAATCTCTTTCTTTGATATAACACCAGTAAATTTTTGATACTGACAGGCTGCAGTCTCCTGACTATCTATCTTAGAAAACTATGCTGTTATTAAATCGTACCAAAGAATGATTTCTCTTTAAAGTAGACAGGTAATTTGACTAGGAAGGTTAAAAAAAAAAAAAAAAATTAGTTACCTATCAGAAAAAACCACCAAACTTCCTGTGTTTGCCTAGCTGTTCACTGAGTATATACTCACACAGTAGCACCTCTCTGCAGGGTGCTTTTCAGGATTTGCTGGTTGGTTTGTTTGTTTTTAGTATGTTCTACATCCCACAACATCTAGATCACATTTAAATTTGCACAGTAACACAAAAGTCAAGGTAGGCAGAGACATAAAGACCTTAAGACCTCACACAAGAAAAAATAATATTATCCTTATTTTATAGCCCACAGTTAAAGCTATTGATAGTATTTTCACCTTGGCTCAAAAGCATACATAAAGGAATTGAACAGCTAAAAGAAATACAGGGAAAGGATGCACATTTTGAAGTTGGATTTTAAACAAAAGAATGAAGAAGCAGGAGGCTGAGTTTTTTTCATATTTTCCCATTTACATAACATTAGGTACTTTTATCTGCCATTTGTTACTTGAAAAATCTCCACACAGTAGTAGGAAAAAGATGAGGAAGGAAGATAACTAATACACTCTAGGGACTAATTTTGATTTCAGTCTCATTAGAATTGCTACAATAAACAACATCTGGCATATCATATGAGAAATCAGAAGGGGTGAATTGAACGTTGGAAAGAAAAGAACTGGAAGATTTCAGTAGAAAACCATAAAGTGAAATTTATCAGAAATGAGAATTGCATCAAAGATGTGATAAGCAAAAGTTACTGAGAACAATTAAAGAAGGGAATACTGCAGGCATGCTTTTCTTTGGAAATGCATCTGAGGTCATATTGAGAATAAAGAGGTCAGGAAAAGAGATCATGAAAGAAATCCTTGCTTATAACTATTTCTGCCTAGAAATAAGTCAGTTCCTATGTATATATATTTCTAATTTTGGGGCTTCCAGCCAAGCAACTTTTATGAAATCATTAACCTCTCATCAAATGTTTTAACTTTTTAGGGGGTTAGAAAGCAGTAGATACTATGTTTTTTTAGCTAATCAAACAACTCTCCGAGTAAGGAAACTTAACGAAACTTGCTTTCACCTGGTTCTCTGGGTTACCCCATGTCTAACAAGATGCAAGGTCTGCCTAATCAGTTTTTGCAATGGAAGCACAGCTCCATATTGCGTTAGCTCTCCAGGGGCTAATGACATAAAGCACTAACAATAATTTATTAGGGCTAAATAATTTCCTATCAAAGAAATTTTCAAAGTTCTCACGTCTATAAGAGGAAGTAAAACTGTATTAGGTTCCAGTGTAGACTGCTTACTGCAGGCTGTGGCTCAAGCTATGATCAAAAAGGCAAAATAGCTGGGACATAATAAACGGAATGAAAACAATATGGACTCCTCTCTTTATGTCTTCTATATCTCAGTCATGTGGGCCTTATCTGGACAACTGCTGTTTCAGTATTCACATTCCCAGATCACTGATAAATGTACTAAAAAGAATACAGCATCCTAAATCAGGAAGAATAACACATATTAAAAAGTATTTAGCAAATATCAGTGAAACCCAACCAAAGATTTAGTAAAACTTAGATGAATAACGTTTAATGCAGAAACAGGATAAATTATAATGTAATAACGGTATGTAATCATAGCTAGTTATATAGAGCGACATAAGAGATTAAAAACTTGTCTTTTTTGTCTCACAGCACGTGCTAAGTGTCATTCAGTGAAGATAAAAGGTCATCAGCAGTTTAAATAAATGCAAAATCTTTTCCATATGACATTTAATTAATAGTCAGAGAAGCTGATGAAACAAGGGAGATTCAAAAGTGGGTTTGGACATTTATATAGATATCAAAAATATAAATAATACTTCAAATTAGTGTTTTCAAATGATACTACACTTCAGAGCTGTTAGAGAGAAAAATAAGATCAAACATGAAGTTAGTTTAGAACATTAGTTTACTCTCCATTTCTGAAACAGTGTGGGACCTCAAGTCAGATTCAAAACAGCATTTTCTATCAACCTTAGCATAGTTTTAGGTGTTTCTTAAATTTAATTAGTGCCAATTCCTGTAGTAAGTTGCAACGTGAATGAAAACATTGAGTGGGTTTATTTTATAAACATAGTTGGTCATCTTAGTGACTCTTTACGGTGTTATTTTTTGTTTCTATGGTGAGTATTCTTCAGCTACATTGATAAGAGCATTTTAGAAATTAAATGTAATTTCAAGTGGTATTGTTTCAATACAGAGAGTGGATTAAGCAACATTGACAAATTTAAAGCAGAAATAATCACATCTTACAATAATACCAAAGAGAAAAATCAAAAATAATTACTTGACCAGGTGCTTAATAAGGATGTCCAGCATCTCTCTGTTCTTCTCTGGTAATTTATGCACAAGCGCATGCACTGCCTCAACTCTGTAGTTCTGATCATCTGACTCTACCAAACAGAAAACAAATGTTGATAAATTAGAATGTGTGCTAAAATGTGACTAAAAACGGCAACAATGCTTGTATGCTAATACACACATGCACTACAAGGAGCCAAACACAATTGGCCTTTAAAATAATGAGGACAATTTTATTATATTTATTACAACATTCTGAAATCTGTATTTCAAGTAACTCGCCAAAAGCACCACCGATACTGGAACCAATGAAATTTGTGGCAATATTGACCCAATGTGCCACTTCAGTGAAATCCAAGATTTTACCTCTTGATATTTAAAATATCTAAAATTCTTGAGTGTCGTCTATTCTTATCAAGGCAAGAGGAAATGGGGAAATAACTTCAAATTCTACACTGGAGTCATTTGAAAAACAATCTTACTATCTCTGTATCTAATTAGTATAACAGAATTACCAGCCTGTATAAAACAAACAAACATATAAATCAAGGTTCAAAATTTCACGCAGAAGGCAGTCACACAGAACCTCTAAAAAGATCAGAACAAACCACTGAACAGCTTCAGCTAGTGTCACTTCTCTGTTTTGGGGCTTTCACGTGGCACTGTGCTGCCACATACAGTGCCATGGAAGAACTCGGATCCATGGCTGGATCACTGAATAATAGACCAAGGAGAAAAATCAGGATAGTAACTGAGGAGATCAAGGATTAGAAACAATATTACTTTCGTGAAAGTATATCTATTACTTTACTTACTAACAGCAACAATGAAATCTTTGTGCAGCTTGAAAGTCATCAGTGGTTCTGACAGACACCTGGTTGTAAAAAAAAATATTATAAATAAAATTTAAAAAAATGCATTACTCAAAGTCTTTTTAAGTTTTATGGGTGTGATTATGTGAGCTCTCAAGAGCTGCATAATGTATATTGCATGTTGTAGGAAATCCAATTCAGTGATGACTGACTGCATGTAGCATACAACTCAATCATGCGCAATAGTCTGAAAATCTCTTTGAGTTGAATCTGGCGTCACCATGTAAGTTAATAAGGGAAATACCACTGGCACTGACTGTTTTCTGGCTTCCATACTGTAGAACCGGAATAAATATGGCTGAGAACACTGTACAGTTGGCTGCAGAAGCAATCTCTTCCCAAGAAAGGCAAAAACATGATGAAATTGGGGACTGAAATTCTGATCTGAGAGATCCTACAAGAATCATCCTCTGAAAGTCAGACTCTGTATTGCATTATAGACACAAACACAGAGCTACTGATGGCTCATGTTCTAATTTCACAAATACAGTATCTACAGCGATTTGTGCTTCTGAAGGTGTATCACAAATTTCTTCAGCCAAAGACAGTCTTTTCAATAAAGTCTACGTGAGCATTCTGCTACAAATCCTTTATTTTCCAAAGTGAATAGGGATTTCTGATGCTGCCCTTTGTTAGGTGACTGGTTTAGGAAATCTGTATTTCTGGAAGACACAGAACATCCACCATCTGGATTTGATGCTTTTTATTGCGCTCCTTTCGAATGTTATATATTGACAACCAAAAAAGAGTTATCTCAGAAGTACCATAATTCTTGACAGTTCTGTCTCCTATTAGCAAAAATTTTAACAGAAAATTATGGCGTGGGAGAGATATTTGTGTTTGTGAAGACACCAACAGCATAGGATAAAAACCTATGCTTTTGCAGAGATTTTTATTCTGCTCCAA
This sequence comes from Dromas ardeola, assembly GCA_013398915.1. Lineage (NCBI taxonomy): Eukaryota > Metazoa > Chordata > Aves > Charadriiformes > Dromadidae > Dromas > Dromas ardeola. Next base: position 80,539 of record VYZM01020065.1, read on the forward strand.
CAATGATGCCATGAAACCTCATGCTACACAGCTTAAACGATTCAGAAAAGAAAGACTGAGTACCAAGATGCCTTGTGGCTAATGTAGATTTTTTTTAAATAAAAACATGCAATTAATTAAATTCTGCCAAATTTAGGGCTGTATAAGGCATGACTATCTTAATAAGGCAGAAAGTGTGTGACACATTTTCAATTTATTATTACACAAAATCACAGGGATATTAGGCAAGATAACAATATACTCAATTATTACCATGCTGATGGATATAAGAAATGCAATATGATATTAATAAACAAAAGATTAGTGGGCCAGAAATGGAATACTGAGATTTGTGTGGTGTCATACTTACCTGAGGTAGTTTTTTAGTCCGCTTGTTATTGTTTTATTGTCCCAAAGTTCCATATCAATATCCATATCAGGAGGAGATTTAGGGGCTGGTAGAAATTTGAATTATGATTGTGTTATAGTTTGACTAAAACACTAAATAGAAAAGCAGGAAAACAGAGGCTAACAGATTACTCATTAGCTGATGTGATTACATATTAGCCAGATTAACTACCAATCTGATCAATTTGAATCTTTTAATCTCTGCCAAGGTATTAATAAAAATGAATTCAGCGCTGATATTTAGTACCTGTAAACATTAACTATATACACCGTATCGAAGTGTAAAGTAAGCCCAAGTCGGCAGACAATTACTAATGTATTTGGTTTAGACATTCAAACACAGGCATCAGAGAGCCAAATTAGCAAGAAAAGTGAAAGACTAGAACAACTGCCTATTAAACTGAGTTATGCTGTGTTACGGAACTAAGCTTTGGAACGCTTCTGAAATACACCAAATAGATACCAATAAATAGAACTAAAAGAAGAAATGCATTTTATCAGTAATTTACCCATGTACAGCAATCATTACACGCAGAAATTGAATACTAATGCACATAAGAAACTGGCTAGATGGATCACTTATTTTAAGACTGCAAATTCAATTTAGTGGCAGTTAAGTGCACATACAATATTGTGACTATTATAACACACTCTTCTGAGCACAGCAGTTAAGGCCAAAGGGACCACAGCGCTCACACTGCACACTGACAAAGGTTCACTTCAGATACTTACAAAATATGGTATTCATCAGCTTTTGCACCTTGGAGTTTACCCCACCTATTCTGTACAGCCCCAGGATTGTAATACCTACATTGGGAAAACAAGCACAATGAAAATAATGAAAATAAGGTTATTCCAATATACACTGATGCATCCTTGGTGTATGTTTTCAAAACATCTAATGTATTTACAGAAAATTGTACAATTACATTCTCCAGCACTGCTTTACCCTACTGAATTCTCTTCTGGGGAGTTGGACTAGATGATCTCTAGAGGTCCCTTCCAACTCTGAAATTCCGTGATTCTGTGATTCCACCGAATCCACACCATACAGTACACCAATCATAATTTTACATTAACAGAACACTTTTGCATAGAAATCACCCATATTAGTAAACAACAAGGAGATGGCTGGGAAAAGTGAAAAATAAGACCCAAAACCAATCTTGAAAGATATTACACCTCAACAAGTTTATCTTACTTAGACTTCAGTGGAATTACCATGTGTCTATATTTGCTTAGACCATCATCCCTTCCAATTAAGATTTGATTGACACTTTTAGGAGAAATGATTGTACCCAAAATAAAAACATATACTGTGTACTGTTGCAAAACTGACAGAGAATTTGTATGTTATGCATGGATGCCCGTGCAAAATAGAGACAATCAAGTCCCAATTTACCCATAAGTTTCAACTGTTGGGATTTTTTTTTTTAATAGCACAGATACTAATAACAAATAATCTTTAAAGTATGACATTCGCAACACAGTATTTCAGTATTCCAGTGATGACAATTTTATTGTTTTTAACTGCCTTCTAAAATCAGCAGGACTTAAAAGTCTTCCCTTCTCCCCATTTCAAGTCTTACCATTTCAAAATTGTCTACTTTTCCTTTGAAAACAACATTCCAAAGTCTGACCTCACTTAGATAACCTAGGTGTTTTGTTTTGAAACTTCCCGGCCCCCCCCCCACCCCCCCCCGAAGAACCGGTCTGGGTCAGCAGTGATTCAAAAGCTACATAATATTGTTACCTGAGAAACTGAATTCATGTTGGGCTCAATGCTGCACAGAGAGACCGCACCGTTTTTGCATTAGAAGAGAGTTGCACACTGACAGTTCAGTGCACGGACAGGAAGAGGTTACTTCTTTTTATGGAAGACAATACAGCCAGACCTCTTCATGTGGAAGCGGATAATTAAAAACTTGCTGTGAGTTGCAAGATATCAACTCATCAGTAGAGTGATTATTATTTTCTTTTTGTACGTTGTCACAACCAAAAGTGAATCTCTAAACATTTAAACAGGTGTCACACCAGAAACCGAAGTTGAGAGCTGAAGCTCCCTACTGTTTTAACATGAGAAAACACAATTTGGTGCACACAAATTAAAGACTGAAGATGCGTACAACTGCATATTAAGCTGTCTAAACAACTTGAAATTACAGAAAATATTTAAAAAACCCACTTAATTGGTATGTTAAAACTGTTGTCAGAACGTGTGTCAACAGTTTTAAGTGTAAAGCACACAGATAAAATGTGAAAAGTACAAACCAAATGACAGACACACTCCAAAGTGTGTTGTAAAACAGGCAGTGTGTTTTACAGTTGTAAAATAAGCAGAATTAATCAAAGTAATATTTGAGAAAAAATACTCATAATAATCTAATACGTAATTTGTGATTTAATACACACCTCTTGTTTCCACAGCATGAATACATTTCCTCACAAAGTTGAAACCTGCTTCATTTAAGAACACTATAAATAGAAGAAGAAAAGGTAATTCTTTTCTAACTTAACAATACACAAAATCTCCACGTTTAGCTACATTCATGTTAGTCAAGGACTGATGGCCATCTACCCACAAGATTGTGACACTTATTCTGTAATAGTATTCTTGTAGATATACCCTTAGCACTCAAAATCCAACTTTCTAATCATCAGTGTATCATTAGGAGTAGAATACTCTACTGCCTTTCTCAGAAATCAGTAGCCTCTCTACACATACAGCTGAAAGCTTGTTGCTTTAAAAGTAGATTCCCATACTCCTTTTCCTCTGCTGAAGAAAACGCTTTTAAGAGTTCAGGACCTACATTATGAACAGAATATATTCCTTGGTTTTAATACAACAACATTCTTTGTTCATTGCACATGCATGTAACCGCTCATAAAATGGTAACAAAGGAAAACAACCTTTGTTATTGACTTTAATTAGTGAACTGATTTCAAGCGAATGTACTTCTCATTAATTTTTGTATTTCAATGCTCACTGCTCTAACTACCTAAATAAAGAAGATCTAAAAGCAGCGTATTTGTCACCATTAAAATAAACACCATCACATAAAAACCAGAGGTAGTGCCTTAAACTTTAGATTTCCGGAGTCTCAAATATACCTCCATGAACATGTATGTCCATATCTGACACATCTCTGTCTCTCTCTGAGATATATACAACCACACATATATTTAAATTATTTTTATGTATCTGTGTTAATATATTATTATGTTAGTAACATATATGTGTTAATATAATATTTATACAATTATACACATAAATCTCATAGTATCTTTAAATATACTAATTTTATTACTCAGTGTATGTGTAATAGGTGCACATACACCTAAAACCAAAAAGATGTGATCCATAGAGGCATATTATTTCAACACACTGGCATGTGTTTACATTTAAATATACAGACTACTGATAGAAACTTTTCACAGATTTGTTAAATATATTGTAGCTTTGGAGACAATCAATTTTTTTTCCAATTTATGTTTGATAGTAATACAGAAGTTGAAGGCATTCTCACAGTTTACATAGTTTAGGATGTGCTTTCGTGTAACCCAATCATGTAATCCAACAAACAGTAATTTCATAGCAATAGAAAGAAAATGGAAAACAATTAATCTCTCTCTCATGTCCACACATATGTAGAAACCACGACATTACAGAAATCTAGCAATATTTGGTAACTCTACATAAATAGAGAGCTTACTTTCTTCCTTCTTGCTAATAATGGCTGGCAGTGTGTAGATCTGTAAAAAAAAAAAGGTGCAGCATGTCAATGTTTGTGCTTTAAATTCTTTATTGCCAGGTTTGTTGGTAGTTCTTAAGCTAGCTGCGACATGCTGTGTATTAGCTTGCTGCTGGGGGAAAGCCAGCCTTGCTTTTCTCCTTGTCTTGACATTTACCTCCACAGCACTCGCCCAGGTGAACAGCCCTGAGCAAGGATCTGAGCAGGTGGAGAGGACAACAACCCGCCGTGTTGGTTGTGTTGCAGTTTTACACAACTCATCTTCTGGGAGAGAGGGCAGAGGGCATCTCTTCTGGGTGCCTCCCAGACTCCTATTCAGGCCCGCCTTGAGATTCTAGATTGACTAGGGATTTAATAGCGTTAAATTTAGAGGCACCTAAAATGTGTTGGAAGTCAGATTTGCACACTCCAAATGGGTTAAATTTCAATAAATCTACTGATATAATTTCTGTACTGTTTCAATCAAGCTAGAAGCTTGTAAAAACACTCATCTATCTCATGAAACGGATCAACTATTTTTTTCCCCTTGGATAGAGGTCTGGCATCACCCTCATTCAGTGACTATTTTAAGAGCAGATTAATAGTGGGAAGACACCTTAGACAAGCCTGTCTCTTAGTAGCTTTCAACACATTTTTATGCTTTCTGCAGTGCCTTTCAAGATGGTGCTAATTGTTTACCCCACGATGCTGCCCAAAAGATGGTTTGTCTCTACCACTGCAGAAACTGCTACTTCACAAATGTTATCTATGTGAACCATGAATCCTATTAGACAATATGCTATCATATTACTTAAATACCCTAACATAAAATAATAATATATAAATAAAGGCTTAAATTCAGGCTGCTTTTCTACTTTGTACCTATCTGCACTGTGTATTTGCGATAATGTCTCACAAAGAACAGAACTGTATTTGCCTGTACTGCGACAGAGTAACCGAAATGCATACTAGCTTCTTTCTTCAACACGTGTGCGACAAAACTGCAAAAAGAAAAGAAAATGAAAAAATATCCTTACTGGTTCCTTTCCATCCATAGCTTCGAGCCAAAGTTTTCGGTTGGATTCTGAAAAAGCTTGCAGTGTGATGATTCCAGGTCTATCAAAAACATAGACATACGCTGAAGTTACTAATTTATTTTCCTTCAACAGTATCGAAAGTCAGAATCCAAACGCATATTGACATGAAGACAGAGAGAAGTAAAAGAAAAATGATGGCTTCAGAAATAATACAATAACTTTGAGCTAGATTTAAAAACAGGTCTGTTTTTCAGAAGTTCAGTACTGCAACAGGTAATTTTAGATGCCTCGTCCTAAGTGCTACAATGCTCTAGTAGGTATTAGACACCTCCACATTGCAAGGCGGGTTATACGCCTGCAAACGGGATCCAACACAAGCTGTTAGTTTTCAGTGGCAAGATGCTTAGCATCGAAAACTTAAGGTTGAAAACTTACATCAGCTCAATTTGACTAAATACATCTATGCCTGAGCTGGTTACCTACGTTCCTTTTATAGCAAATGAAGAGAAGCAAGTACTTTTAATCTAAAAGTCATCGTATCCCAAAACAGGCATTCAAAGGTCAAAAATGCGCCCTAAAACAGTTGCCTAAAAAGTGCACTTTAAGATAGTATCTGAAGTATGGACATGTAAAGCCAATTGAGCTGAGTACTGTCACAGTGGAGGAATTTTCTATTTGAAGGGATTCAAAAAAACCCATTTCTTTCTGCTGGCTGTGCTCTAACTGCTATGACAGAAGTTAAAAAAGCGGCATATCCTCTCTGTTGATGAAGCTTTGACACTGCATAGAAAAAGACTCATGGGAACCAAAAAAAGGATGAGAGAAGCAATTTTGTTCTTTGTCCCAGAAATAATTATATGAACAGATGTGTAAACAAAAAGAATTAGTCTCTATTTGTGATCACAGGCAAATTAGTTCTTTAAGAAATGCCTTGAAAGTAATTCACTGATTTTCCAACATAGAATGTGCTTAAGACTGTCCATTTTTAAAAGTCCTGCTCCCACACCAGTGTAGGGTATCTCTGTTCAAAACTTTCAGCAGATTGTCCAAAACTGTGATTTTTCTATGGTAGGTTCACAAATACTGTAGCTTTTACCAGGTATTCATCTTCAAACCATTCAAGGAGGAGCAAGCCCTGCCCTTATACATAAAAATGCCAAGCTGAGCATTTTGTTTGCTATCTACTATCACAAGTGTAAAAAGATACAGTCAATCCAGACCAAGATGTATAACTGTTTTTCTATTTTCTTTAAGTCTAAGTTTATTTCTGTTTTAATATTCCATCTTGCTATCTACCCAAAGATTATTACCTAGGAATTTTTCTCTCAAAAACATTTTTAGAAATAGAAACTGATTTTTTTTTTCTTTTCTTCTATTGTGACTACTGCTCAATATTTCAATTGGAAAACTGCATTTATACTTATAGTCCATTGGACAGCATGAACAGAGAAAACAGAAATGTCTGAGTGTCATTTTACTTCAAGTTTAGAGATACCTGATTTTAGCTCTGGGTTTCTGATTTAATCTGTTGGCCAAGTTTGCAGTCATTGTATAGCATGTTTTAATACTCAAATGTCTAACACTATAATCCCTGAATACTAACTACAGAATGTAGTTAAGACAACACATACGCAATGTAGTGAATTTTGTTAGAAAAACAGGTTTGAACAAATAAGTACTAAGCCTTGAAAGCCTAGTTTGTCTGAATACAAGCGTATTGAGAAATATATGTTCCTATTACGGGAATAATTCTTATATATTGGTTGCAAGTGCTTCTATTTTTAACTATTTTCAATTTGTTAACACAATGAAAAAAATTCAAACCTCTCCAATACTTCAATATCGAAACAGAAACGTTTGTCAATTGAATCTGTCTTTCTCCTAATGCAAGATTTTAGCTTGAATATTTCTGGTGCGCTTGTGACAAGGCCATTCTATAAAACAAAATAAAACAAAACAAAATTAGCACAGGCAGTATGCTGATATACTTTGGCTTGACATTTTACATTTAACTGTATGAACAGATAAAGAACGTGTCTTAAGATAGGGATTAAAATTATTTAGGAACATATACAATTATTTCTCTATATATGAAATAAGACTACAGTTAATAGCTTTGTGTCACATATTTGTTATTTAATCTTTATATTTCAGAAAACTCCTTAAATTCAAAACTTTACAAACATCTGCATACATAACATGATTACATGTTATACGGTAGAATGACTATCATACAATTCTATCAACACTCGCATGTAGATGAATTCTAAAGAATAAAGCTGACTAACTGCTAGTTCCGTCCACCATCACTGTGAGGCCACTATACTGTTGGAAAGGCTGACGCAATCAGGGGAGTGTCTGAGGAATGGGAGAAAGCAAATGTCATTCCTGTCCTCAAGAAGAGCAAGGAGAAGGATATGGAATCATTTAGGTTGGAAAAGACTAAGATTGAGTCCCACCGTAAACCTAGCACTGACAAGTCCACCACTAAACCATGTCCCTAAGCACCATGTCTACATGTCTTCTAAAAACCTCCAGGGATTGTGACTCAACCACTTCCTTGGGCAGCCTGTTCCAATGCTTGAGAAGTCTTTTGGAGAAGAAATTTTTCCTAATATTCAATCCAAACCTCCCCTGGTGCAACTTGAGGCAATTTCCTCTCATCCTACGGGGAACTACAGGCCAGTCTGTATCACCTTGATCCCTGGGAAGGTGATGAAGTGAATAATCCTGGAAAGCATTTCCAAACACATTAAGAACAGAGGTGACTGGAAGTAGTCAGCATGGATTTAATGAAGAGGAAATCATGCAGGATCAACTTGTTAGCCTTGTACAATGTGACGGATGGCTCAGTGGATGACGGACAAACAAAGAATACTGTTTATCTCAACTTCAGCCCGGCTTTTGACGCTACATCCTACTACAATAGGATGTTTCCTACTACATCGTCATAGACAAACTGGTGAAATACAGGCTAGATAAATAGATGGCGAAGTGGACTGAGAACTGGCTGAACTGCTGAGCTCACAGCAGAAGTTCAGCTGCAGCCAGTCACTAGTGGTATGTCCAAGGGGTCAATACTGGGGCCAGCACTTTTTAGCATGAATAGGAATAACGGCAGGCACCAGGACAGGCTGGGACTGACAGGATGGAAAGCAGCTTGGCAGAAAAGGACCTGCAGATCTTAGTGGGCAACAAGTTGACCACAAGCCAGCAATGTGCCCTTGCAGCAAAGATGGCCAACAACCTCCTGGTCTGCATCAGGCAGAGCAGTGCCAGCAGGCCAAGGGAGGTGATCCTCACCCTCTGTTCAGCACTGGTGAGACACATCTGGAGTGCTGTGTCCAGTGCTGGGTTTCCCCACACAAGAGACACAGTGATGCACTAGAGCAAGTCCAGCTAAGGGCTACCAAGGTGATTAAGGGCTTGGAGCATCTGAGAGATGCTGAGAGGCTGAGAGAGCTGGGACTGTTCAGCCTGGAGAAGGGGGATCATGTCAGTGATTTATCTATAAGTACCTGATGGGAAGGTCTAAAGAAGGCTGAGTCAGATTCCTCTCAATGGTGCCAGTGAAAAGGCGAGAGGTAATGGGCACAAACTGAAATATAGGTAATTCCATTTGAACTTAAGAAAAAACTTTTTCACGGTGGTCAAACACTGAAACAGGTTGCCCACAGAGGTTGCAGGGTCTCCATCCTTGGAGATATCTAAAACCCAACTGGACACAGACCTTGCTAACGTGTTCTGTCGACCCTGCGTTGAGATTAAACTAGATGATTTCCAGAACTCTCTTCCAAACCTCATCCATTCTATGATTCTGTGCAAATGGGATTGATTACCTATGCATTCGGAACCACCACATTAGAGAAGTTATTTAATATGTAGTTTATATATGTTTTAAAATAAATATTTTTATTTAAATATTTAATTTATCTATGCTATATGACATGCATTGCTTCATGTACAAAAATAGCCTTATGCTTTATTTACCACATTTTTTTCTTTTTACAGTTTCAGAATGCTTAATATAAAAGATGGAATATACAGTTCATGTATGTATTCATGTATGTGCAACTCACCACTTTTCCACCAGATTTTGTTTCAGCTATGCTCATAGTAAATGTTTTTGTTCCTTTATCGTAAGTACAGTAATGTTTTACCCATGTAAATCCAAGAGGTCCTAGATTAAAGAGAGAGAGTAAAAAAGTAATTATTTTGGCATTTTATCACAATTTTAGTTGGAATTAGATAGAGTAGCGAAATGAAACAACAGCACCCGCATGTAGCCTACAAAATCAAAAATTCCCCTAATTTTTAAATTTTAACATGTTGTTCAGGTATAATTTTCAAAATCTTGTAGCTTGATAATGGTACCCAACAAAGTTCCAGCAGATCAGTTTTCTTTGGCAACTGGGTGGGTAACAGCATTTTACTAGGGGAAACAGACAGGAGACAGGCAAGATCCTGAGGATTTTTCTGCCTAGGAAATACAGTTGAAGATTTTATCAACCCAAGTGAAGCTCAAGCATTCAGTATTACATCCCTTCTCTGAGGGAAACCTTGAAGTCTGGTATTTGATCCAGAAAATTGCACGAAGTCATAAATTCAGAGTGCATTTCTCCTTGCTTTCAGAGTTCTTGTCAAAGGTAACATATGCGTTTGGAGGTATCATAGGAAGGCTATTCTTCTACCTGTTACCTTACGGGAGCGAGTAAAATGGCACTGGCTCAGGGATAGATTTAATCTTACGTATTTGAACTCTGATGGGTGAAAGGAAAGAAAGGAAAGGAACAATGCACTCTAAAGCAATAGTGGTTTAGAAACTAGGGATAAAATGCTGGGTGGCAGAGGTGGCACCATCAGCAAGAAACATTGTCCTTTACGCCTTGGATGGCGTTCTGCTGGGGAAGAAGAGGCAGCTGTAACAGTGGCGCACAACTGGCCGTGTCCACAAACTAACAATTGCACACACTCACAATACCAAAGTATAATGTACTTAGGGGTTCACTAGTCTTCAATTTAGATAGCTTTATATGAAATCTACAGCAATCCCCAAGTAAGCGGATGTATGCCTTATCCTGGAGAGGTCACACCACACTACTTCTTAGTCCTACTGCAAAGTATAGGATCTCTGATGCAGAAGATGTTTTCACTCCTGGCTTACCCAGAGCTTTGCTCAGGCACTGCTGTGAACCTTTAGTGAATTTAAATACAAAACCCTCTTGAGCTTAAGCTCAATGATATTTTAAACTTCATCCGCTAACCTAGCTTAGATAACAGGTATTTATAATGTGTTCTTTGCTATGAGGACATGGAGTAAATCCTCCCACCATTTCTCTCCACATCCTAGAAGTACAACTAAGATCTCCCACAATTTCCCAGAAAAAAATGATGTTTACTGTAGCACAGAGAACAATATAAGCTCCCAGATTCTTACAGCTATATCTGAAGGGGTGGTGCACAGCAGAGGACAGGATAATTCAGGTTTTTGCAATATGACTGCTCCCCCTTGGGCTAGAACATAATGGCTATAACTGCACTGGTTAATAAACAGTGCTGTCAGCATTCACGGTCACTAGGTAACACATAGTCAACAGGTAACTTGGACAAAGCTTCTTGATTTTTGAGGACAGGAAATTTTGCATAGAGGGTGGGATATTCTGTGCAAGCTTGTCTCAGTGGCAGAGTACAGCCCCATTTATTTTACTAGCATTGACACAGCTCCTCGGTACTCAGCTGCAGAAACCAAACACAATGGCTGTGTGAAGCGGTACCAAGAAGGAAAAGCACTTCTTCCCTCTCCTCTCAGACAGCATTATGCTTCAGGGCCTGGCATTCAAACATGACCCCTCTCTGCAGAACCATCACAAATGTAGGTGCCAAAGCAAAATAAATATATATATACACACACACATATAGCAGTATTTTAAGTACTGTGTAATTTCAGAATAGCAAAGGACTAGATGATACTTCCAACCCACATGTGATTTTCCAATTCATTTCAACAGGAGTTACTCACAGGAAAAAGATGATACTGATTTTTTCAAAGTGCAGTATATCTGGACCTTTTAATTCCTTTTAAAATGCAAGACCTCTGAGTTAAAAAAAAAAAAGTGTTTTAAGGGTTTTATGTTTGTTTCTTTAAAAAAACTGTAAACAGTTAAATAAAAACGGAAGGTGTTAAAACCAAACCTAGTAGTTTTGCTATAAATACAATGGCTTTGCCCTCTAAATGTAGCCTTCCACGAAGGTGGTGGATATACAAGAGATTGCATCAGTTGTGTAAGTCGGATGGCTGGCAATCCAGAAATGTAGATGTGGAAATTTACACAGTCCGTGATGCTGACTTGGAGAAAATTCTCCTATTGCCTGTGTTCTGCAGGAAAGTAACGTCATGAAAAGTCAACTAGCTACCCACCCTCAGAAGTTAGCTGTTCTGTTCCTACATTTTAACTTATTTTCACTTGGCAAAACAAAATCTACAATTATTCTAAATCATTTTTTCCTCTGATGGCATTTCATTAACTCTTTAAGCATATATAAGAAGGATGAGCACTCTCAAAGCTGTTTTAGGTAAGTTTAGAAGTCACCTGCTATTTTTCATTAAAAAATTGTAGCCAGACACCTACACTGCAGCTTTAAGTCTATTACTTAAGACCATCCATCTGAATGAAAACAATTTATGGCCTACTGCAATTTTTTTCCAAAAAACATACTTACCACCATGCAGAGCAGTAACAAATACATACAGGATTTATTCTCAAGAATAGCAAATATTTAACCCAGTTGCCCATAATTTGACAAGGGTTTATGGGATAATATTGTAGGAAAGTAATCGTGCAGGACAAGGAAACATACAACTAGTACCTTCCCCACTGACACAGATTACAGACCCTGTCACTCTTACTCCAAAATAAACTAATGAACAAATTTCTTTTCAGTCAGAGGATGTCAAGTTGGCCTCTATTTAATGAAGCACAGCATGTGCCCAATGCTTCACTCCTTTTCTCCCTCCCCCATTAGCAGGGCTCAGTGTAATTTCCACTTAACACAGGTTTCTTTTATCATTATTACACAATTAAAACACAGAGGATCTTCTTAAAAGTTTCAGTGCTACTGAGGGTAAAAGTGGCTGAGGTTAACTATGATAAGCATTGAGGTTTCTTTCTTTTAGCTCACATATGGAATAAAGCTTAATTTCATGATGTTATTTGGAAAATCAATTATCAATAACTCCATGTAGTCTCTACAGTTATCATCAAAAAGCGGAACAGTGAAGAAGATATCCTCAAAACCGAGGTCAAGTGGGGTCAAGTCTGACACAGGAATTCTATATCCAGATGCCTTCTATTTATCTTTAGATTGAGAAATCAGGTGCAAAGTTGTATTTAATAATTTTTGCATAAATGTCAAACTTGCACAAGCATGAACACACTATCTCAAAACACTGCTATATACTCTTCCAGTGTCAGCAAACAGAAAAAAAGAATAAATAAATATATAAATCTGGGTACTCCATGCAATGAAAAATATTTTACTGAGGGCTTTGCCTAACACAGCTAGTTTGGCTTGGTTTTCTATACTGGTTAGAGTGTAAAATAGTAGCAGCTCACGTATAGTTTTGAATCCTCTCATTTGACTTTTCACATATTTTCTGCTTCTGTTTTCATTCATAACGTGATGTACAGCTAGGCTCTTCCAAGTAGTTTCAGGCACTTAAGACAACTTTAGTTCTATTCCTTCATTTAGTCCATCACTTCATTCTCATGAAATGAATAAAATGTAGGTATAGATTTGCAGTTATTTTGAGGCTGACAGACCGCATTTAGGTGACTTTTCTTCTTCTTACACCTTTGATTTCCATTATGCACATGTTCATTTACTCTTAAGGTGGCTAGGTCAGTGGAGATCCCTGCTACAAGGTGGAAGTTGCTTCTGCTGGGTGAACTATGGGCCCGGTTCAGGCAGAGAAATTACAGAAGACAGCAGAGTTTGGCAGGTAGAGCCAAAGCAGAGTGCAGGTACAGTTTGCAGGAAGGCGCAGGGCAGCCAGCCAGAGCAGTGCTTGCTACCAGTCAGCCACTGGGATGGCCAACAGCAGGGACCTACCCACAGGGACCCAGGGGGCAGGAGCTGAGTCGCTTACAAGTGTTTTCATCACCATTCCATCTCAGCTACTCTGAGTGTTTTTTGAAAAGTCAAACACTTATTTTCTTTTTGAACCTCTCAATCATTTGGAAAGCAACCACAGCAGAAGTCTGCAGACATTCAAACACAGAGCCGTTGTGTTGTCCTACTAACTAAACCATTTTCTTGTCCTTGCCTTCGTTGCTGTGCCTTTCAAATCAAATTAAAAGATCCATCTGTTTTACTCACGTTTCTCCTGCACATAAAGATAGCCTTCCATTGTCCATTGACTTGGTGGTCTGTAATCCTGGTTGGCTGATTTCATTCTTTGCATGAGTCTCTCCACTTCCTGCCTAGTGCTTTCAAAGTTATTCCGGGTCTAATACCCGGAAAAAGAAACAAACAAAAAAAACACATTATCTCACCCAAGTACTAAAACAACAATGAAGAAATAATTACTGATAATGCCAAGGAGACTGTACTGGAGACCAACAGAAGCATTTGCCAGAGATGCAAAGGAAAAAAAAAAACAATAAAGAACAATTCATTGCTCTAGAAGCCTAGGAATAACATAGTAATGAAGAATTCAACTTAAGCTCGCAAGTGTAAAGGAAACATATTTGAGAATAGTAACATTCCTCTTTCTGCAGGTCACTAACCTCAGAAAGGAGGTAATTGCATACCTTCAGGTGTGCTTACACAGTATTTTGCAGATGGAGGCTTTCTCTCTGTGTACTGTAAGATACACAGACAGAAGCCAGGCTAAACCAGAAGCTGCTGATAGCATAGCCCCAAACCTGAAGAAGTAAAACCCACTGAACCACTCGAAGTACAGCGCAGAAAACACGAGTCTGGATCAACGCCAGGCTGATGTCTCTAGACAGCTGTGGCCTCTCCACACGTGGAAGCGGCAAATGCACTATGCCTCCATATCTGCAGAAATACCACAGCTGCTGATACTCGGAATTGTCAGGTTATTGGCCATGTCATGAACATTTTTTAACAGGACTATGCAAACACCACAGTTAAGTGTAATATAAATATGCTAGGTAAGAAACAGGTCACACGTGACAGAACTGTGCCAAAAGCATGGAAATACTGTGTCTGTCCTAAATATCACATGTGTAACCAGGTATCTAGCCAAGCAAACAATTAGGTACTAAGGTGGGTTATTCATATTTGCTGATATCTATATGCATGTAAATGGACATTTTTTCCTATTGAATTCAGTGAGACCAGGGTTTCCCTCTACACACCCAGCACTGTGTAGTAGAGGAGAATTATTATGAAGTGCCAGAGGTTTGAGAGGTTGCTACTAATATACCAGATGTTGAACAGTTTGTTCCTACAGGTAATAGAAAAGAACAAAGATTTTTGTAATGTTTCTGCAAAGTCTTACGGACTCTAGTCATAAAGATACTCTCAGGACTTTATATATTGGTGAATACTTTTCCCTTTTTGTGGGCCACTCATGGAGTGGCAGAGTAGTATAATAATACATGTGTTAAATCTTCTTCTTGAAGACAAACATTATTATTAAAGAGGGAGGTAAAATTCTTCTCCGAACTTTTCAGAAGATATCCTCAGGGTGAAGTTATCAGTTCAGACCAAACTTAACAGTGGTCATTTTGAGACCTTCAAGAGGGAGCTTATCTCTGTTTATTAAGTTTTTAATTATTACCTTTAAGCAGTCAGGACTTTGAATCAAGTTATAGAAAATTAAAGCCGAATGGACATACAAAGTACGCCACTGGCTAGCTGAAACAGTGGAAGTGACAACAGGTCATGTTAGGATATGATGACCTGTTAAGAGCTGCCCATCTGCCACTATTCTGTTACTCCTGTGGTTGTTACTGCTCCTGCTCTAACCTGTAGGACAATTTTAAGAACAGAAATGGTAGTTCAGACCAACTGTTCTCCAAGACCTTAACACGCAATGCAATGGAGCGGAGTACTTTTGACCACTACAACAAACAGGCTGAACACAATTTTTCCTGAACACTATCCTCAGTTTGTCTTTCCTTACATAAATTATTTCACTTCAATCTGAGGTTGGGTGATGCTCTGAGTGGCAAGTCAGTCAATCGCAAAAGGAAGCTGTGATTCTGTATCTGGAGCCAGAAGTCAAATTTCTGTGTAACAGCAGTGAATGATGTACTATATCCCAGTATATCTTCATGTATATGTTTCTCTAATGTATAAATATAATAAAAAATAATATCATAATACATTGTTCCCTCTGCCTAACTTGACATCTCCCTCTACCTCTGTAGCCTATTTACAACTTCAAGTTGTACTTATATATTATTTAAGAAGAGATTAAGTATAATTATTTCTTAATTAACATTAAAATTGAAAAAAATCTTCAATAAGTCTGTTTCTATACATATGCGCATAGAAGATACTAACGTATTCTGACTCACAATGCCAGTTTTGGTCTGTGCTGTGGGCTCATGCTCCTCTCAGAACTTGCAATATTAAAGTAAATAAATCTCTGGACTGAAGCACATTTTTCACCCTTTCACTGAAACTGTGCTGTTGAACAACACTGACCCCTTGTGCCTTTATCTGGAAGAGTCTTAGTAGCAAACTGAACATAGCAAATACATAATTTGAAAGGACAAGGGGCTGAGATGCTCTACAGACAGAGAACATTTGCATTTCAATCTAAAAGGAAAAGGTTAATCACGTAGGAGGTTTTGCCTTATTTCCCCAAGCATTGTTTTAAATGGGATCCATACCTACACATGAACAACAGACGTAAAAGGGCAGGGGGCTACAGAGGTGTGCTGCACATGTTTAATTGCAGCAAAACCTGGAAGAGTACAGTACTCCTAAGAGTACAGATGTACATTAACAGTGCTAAGCCAATGCTGTCTTCCAACTTTGAGACAACATATGTGTCTCCAACAGCAAGATGCTACAGGGAAAATGTCAGCGTTTTATTTTCCAGTAACAACAGGGAATAGCAGCTGAGCACAGTAAGGTGCTCTTGCACTCCCAGACCTGTTTCATATTCCGTAAATTCAGTGGCCAAGGCACTATCCAAAAAGCTGATGTAAGATCTTCTAAACTATCGTGGCTTCTTGGACTCTAGTGGAGCTACAAAAATTTCCGTTGGGCAAGTATCTTTCCTTGAAAGAATGAAATGAAAAAGAAATGGAGTCACCCCAAAAATACAGCATTTGAAGTACATGACAGAATGATAGAATTCCTGTCCTTTTTTTTTAATTTGTTTTTCACTTTGAAGTTACTTGTCATGAAAAATGCAGGGCTGGCCCAATATAAATCTGTTGAACTTCACTTTTTACTTTAAAAGCAAACAATAGCGGTTCTAATGCAAATCAGGTGTAAAGATGTTTTGTAGCTACTTATTTGTATGTCCTTGGACGTGTAACATCTGAGTTACACAGTGAAATAATTTAGACTTGAATACAGCACTTATGATGAGTGGAAAAGTGTGTTGATTAAATGCATTTTTGTTATTTCTGGAATATATATAAAAAATAATATACATATTTATGGAATTTTTGGGCACAGTTATCTTGTATGGCACTTACTACCAAATTCAGACCAATATACAGCAAAATATCTGCCTGCTCAGTGGAGAGTAATTCTCTACACAAAACCCAGATCCTTTCTTTTGATGGAACTTAGTGCTTGTGAGAGCTTCTCACCATGGAGGAATGCCCCACCAGTTCTCCAATGCCGACAAAGTAAATCCAGAGTACGGCCAGAGAATGGCTTCCCACGCGTGCTTTATATACAGTGGGAAACTAGAGGACAGCAGGACAAGCTTTCTGTGGCAATCTGTACCTTAAAGAAACAAACTGCATCGTTGTATACCAGTTGGAGCATTTCTGGGCCATCCACTTACCCCAGAAGATAGGCCCCACTCTCAAGAAACCATTTACACATGTTTAAACCTATCTATCTGTGCTACTGGCGTTTTCTAATAAAAACTTGGCTGCTGTCCTGCTTTTCTGATTCTCGCTCCCAAAATTTTAACCTGGAAACCACAAATTACCTGTCTGAAGATCAATTTTTCCAAAGTTATTTGTTGCCAGGAATCTTCATTACATTAATGTTACCAAAAATAACTTTTGCCTATTCATAAATTAATTTGATTACAGCTTACTAAAACATTGCAAGAGTTAAAGTTCCAATAAAGTGCTACGAGTCTACTTTAATATCCTGAAATTAAATTAGCAAAGAAAATGGTGTAAATACAAATCATCCTTACGTTTTGCAAATTGAACTGCAGCTGCTGCTTGTATGGTGCAAACTCCTGAGCCAGTTCATACCCTTCATGGTAAAATGTAAATAACCCTTGAAGAAAGGCCAAGAGCTGAAAAGGTAAAATTGAGAAGCACGTTATTTTTTTAACATGTGCTCTTAATGCTGTATAACACAAATATAACAAAACATACACTAATGTATAAGGAATAGGTATTGCCCGTGATAGTGAAAAAACAGTTCTTAGCAACTGCTACACGCTTTTTCTATTCAGGTGAATGTAAGAAAGCAGTAACTAAGGACAGCTGATTTTTTATTAGCTTTTAGCAGCAAAATATGGCAAAACATCAGCAAAAAAATTCTGTGTCTTAGCTACTGGAACACTGTAAGGCTTCATTACTCGCAATAGCAAAGCTTTGCTGAGCAAGCAATCCATGGTCACACCTTAAGAATGAGAGGTGTTAAACAGGCTTTTGCGTCATGAAGCTGTCATTTCCATAAAAATTCGATTCATCCCTAGTCATTTTGTCCAGTACTTCAGCTGGAGTCTTTGATGGTGTGCATTTTCCAAGTTCATACTTCCAGAGTTCAAGGTTTTTTTTCTTCAAATTTTTTTTTTTTACTTTCTTCATAGTAATTGCTTGGGCTATGACCTATTTTCCACAAATGAGGCTCTTGAAAGTATGTTTTGGACAGCTTAATGCAACACAAGAAATCCAGACTATTTCTTCCTGCTCTGAAAAAAATGCAAACTCTATCTGGTATGTCTGTGACTGACTCCAACAGCACACTTGAAGTCTGTACGTATCCAGTTGAAAATTCTTTTTAAAGTTCGCTTTAAAATAATGTTTAACTAGTAAAAAGTGCTACTAGATTTTCTGAACGCTTATTTTAGCTGGTGAATTAATGCATTTCTACCACCTGTTAGTTTTAAAAGCTTTCTAATTTATTCTGTTCTAAATTTAAAAAATGTTTTGACATTGCTGTAAGTTTTCTTACCTGCTATTAAATAACAAGCATTTAATTTTTTATTATGGACTATTTTCTTTGTATATATAATTTAGCTTACACACAACCAAGTAAAGAAAACTACAGAAAAAAAGAGGTATTAACTTGGACGTACAATAACAAAAGCTGTAACAACAAGTCAGATTTATCTTAGTATATTACAGCCATTGAAAAACTAATCATCTAGACTAAGTAACTGGCTGTTCAGGCTGCCTTCTAACTCAATAAAAAAACCACAGGTAATCCAGAGCATAATTCTTTTTCCTTTTTCACACTTCTCTCTCAGGATGGGATGAATGATCCAATGGAAACATTTATCTCTCTCCATCGACTATTGAAGTAGCCTATATTCAGGAAACAGAAATGCCATCGTTCATATTTAATGCACTCCAGTACCACAGATTATTATAAGTGAAACAGCTTAAAAATGTAGTTTTTACTATGTTTATATTTTCTTTAGATTTACACTCAGCCCTACTTGAAGAAATGTAGTTAAATTGTTCTGCCTCCCTCTTTCCTATTGCTTGCGAAGAGACTGCTGTACTAAGGTAACCCATAGATTTCAGGGGAATAGCTAAAATAATATTTTGCAATTTTAGAGCCCCATCCATTCCAGCATCACAAGACATTCCACACCCTTTAACTTTCAAACTTCCACAGCGTGACAGATGAGAGATCAAGGACGCAGCCCTCTGGGCAGAGGAGCTAGCACAATGACTTGCTGCTACCAGACTGAAATCTTGCTCTTGCCTTCCCGTTCTTCCTCCCTTTTCCCATTCAGCTTTGTCTGGCATCCTGCAAGTCCCTGTGCCAGCTCTGGCATCGCTGAGCCCTTCAGTGAGCATCTCTGCCTCGGGAAGCCTGCTGTTCTGCTGCATTAGTAAGTTAAAGCAGTTTGAGGTTAACAGAACATCAGTGCCGGCACAAACAGAAGCGTGAAGGCATGACTGGGAGAAGGACTTTGCCCTTGGTTTTCACTGGTATTGCAGGATCAGATGAAACCCTGGCCCCAGGCAGAGGTGGTGAAAGCCATCGCTGCCCAGTAAGTCGGTCATGGAGCCTGAAGAACTGAAGGTCCTTGGGCTTAAAAGCCACTTTTTGTGGAGCCTCTACAATGGGTGTGAATTCCTGAACCGCATCCCACCACCAAACAAACAATGAAGGCAACACAGTCAAGTAAAGGGTTCCACAGCTTGTGTAAATTGCTTCAGCTTTACATGATCATCTGTCCAGCTGAAATCATTATCTCAGCTGAGGATCTGGCCCTGAAAGGCTCTGACTGGTTATTCAAGTGGTCCTGAGGAAGGCCCAAATACAAAAATTTATCTTAAAAAGCTCCAATTATGTAAATGGGTAGAAAGGGTTCTGTAATTTTAAGGTTTATAATGTAATTCTAGAGAGAATTACATAAAAGAAAAGATAGAAAATGGATCTTCCTTTTTTGTGAATAAAGTATAAAATAAGTACGTAAATTATAACTAAGGCTCTGCTCTGGCTCCAGCTAGGCAAAGCCTGTGCCCACAATCTAGACCCAGTTACTTATCAGCGTCCCCAACTACAGCTCCTTCAGATACAGCCGTGTAACTACTCCGGTGCTCACTCTCACTTGGTTAAGTCAAAAGGAGGTGCATTATCTTCACCTGTAAGTAGGAGCCTGCTGCTAAACCCACCCCGTTCACTGCAGGACTAATATGAGCACTCAGCAAAACTGCGGCCAGGCCAGAACGCTAGAGCACACCAAAACTGCAATAAAAAAAAGAAACAGTGGGAGCAAGTTTCAGTATGTCAGCTTATGCCTGCATTTTAAAGAACAGTTTAAAGGCCATTTCAGGAGAATGTACTATAAACTGTTTAAATTTCAGCTTCGATACTTGAAGAAAACCATTTTCCACCATAAAAAACACTTTTACGGAGTACACAGAGAAATACTGAGGAGAAAAATATTTAACACAAGATGGCAGCAAAGCTGAATTTATGAGAAAGCAAAAAAATAGGAGCAAAAGACCCTGGGAAAAATCTGAATGCATTTTTGTTGAAGTACTCCTCAGGTATTCTGGCAGTTGTGCATTGCAGAGGATCTGGCCTTGAGGTTCTCTTGATCAAATACTCTCTGAGCACACAGAAAAACAGGAATAACAGAAAAGTAAAAATATGCTTATTTTATGCAAGTCCTAGACCAGCTTATTCAAGTTCTGTGCTGAAAAAACTGACGCTGAGGATGGTATTTGCTTCTATGCATGTGTCACTGGTGATGGAAGAGCAGGGATCAGAAAACCCCCTGTACCCAATGGGCCTGTGCTGTTGAGGCATCTTCACAACCATTTCCATCAGGACAGCTACAGCCTTAGCGTTGCATGCAGGAGATCTAAAAGCCAAGGACTTTTGCCCTAGGCTTACGTCACAGTGGGGTTTTCATGTTGCTGGTGTTACAAGTGGCACTGCCGCTAAAGGCAGGCTCATAATTTTAAAGATATATATATTAAATAACAAATAAAAGAAATACAGCCTTTTTTTTTTTTCAAAAAAGATCTTCAGAATGTATTTTGAGGTGGGCTTCACATGTAAAGAGGTGATTTGTTTCACCAAACATCATGTACAATGCGGGATGTGTTCATATCAACAATTTTTCATTTCCACAAGTGCCTTATAGTCACCTCAATCCGAGTATCTAATCAGTCACATCAATAAAAAGCGAGGTCTGAACTCGGTAACACAATGCTACTCACTACCCCAGCGCCGCGAGGATTTCAACACAGAACCTGAAACAAAATCCAACTATTTCTTGAGACTTTATTTATTTTTATGTAGAGCTGGTGACCTCAAGACTGCCTGGTCATTTCATTCTCACAGGAAGAAGACTGTACTTAGGTTTCGGATAGGGGAGGAATTTAACCTTTGGCCTGCAGCACATCAGCCAGAAGTCCCTGTCTCCCTGGTTTCATTTTATTTATAAGGAGATAGCACTTATTCATCAGATTAAAGTGAATGTAGTCAATAACGTAGAAAATACAAGAAAGGGGAAATTGAGTTTAATGTCCACAGTGAAGTCCCATGGAGCTGCATGCAATTACAGGCAGGGTTTGTTGGTTGGTTTTTTTTCTCTTTAAATAAACACTTCTGGGCTTTTGTGACATCTAATGGACCACCCCTCACATTTCAGATAGCTTACTGCTTATGAACTCTGTGTCCTGATTTCTACAGGCCAAGGGACAAAGTGGAGCTCTAGAAAGGCATTTGTATTTCTCTTAACATGCGTAACATCCTCAGAAAGCTGCGTTGGTTTGGACTAGCTTCTCGGGGTCCACAAAGGCAAAGCCTGGATGAGAGATTATAGTCACTTACTTTGCTTTGTTGTTTAACTTGCTGTAAAGTAAATTTTAACACTAATTTGTCCTGGAGAAAAAGTTTAAATTCACGATCTGGATGAAAAGCTTTAGGTTTTGTTGTTTTTTTTCCTTGGAAAAAATCAAGACCTAGGAGGATCACGAACAGGCAGCTGTCAGTTACTCACAGTAGTACACATTAGCGACTCCTTGAAACAAGATGCAGAGAACAGCAGAGAAATCCAGGGCCTGAGGAGGAGCTGCAAAGTCTCCTCTAAATGTTATAATCCTCTATTCAGAGTATGAGTCATTAGCATTTTGTACCTTAAAATCTCTTCCCACTCTCCTCCAGGAAGGAACATACTCTACTCATACCAACTTCCACTGCCCTAGGTGTAACCCACCTTGAAATTTTTGATACACTACTTCTCCCACTCTGCTTCCCAGACCATCCTTATCTTTTGGCATAGACAAACTGAAGATCTTAGAAGGAGCTCCAGCAGACCACTTGCTTTTCAAGTTCTATTCCCATGTCATGAACTTATCCTTTTTGCACACGGGCATCACAACAGCCTTTCTTTTATGTTGTTAAACTCTCCTTCAAAAAGTCTATTAGTAACAGGTCAGACAGAGTTATATGGAGATGTGACACTGAGCTGATAAATCAGAGACATAAGCAGCACATGCACTAGAATGCCCAACAACCAGCAGAGCTCCTGAGGGTCTATACAGACACACCACCAGGCATCTTCTAGCATCTGAACATCCATAGAGCACACAGAGGAAAATGAATAATATGGCAGTTCTTTTGATATGTGATTTTAAAGTGGTAGGCTTTGTCCTTATCCATTTGCATCTAGGAGCACATGCTCATAGAATCATAGAATGGTTCAGGTTGGAAGGGACCTCGAAGATCACCCAGTTCCAAACCCCCTGCCATGGGCAGGGACACCCCTCACTAGACCTGGTCGCTCAAAGCCCCATACAACCTGGCCTTAAACACTTCCAGGGATGGGGCATCCACAACTTCCCTGGGCAACCTGTTCCGGTGTCTCACTACCCCCATAGTGAAAAATTTCTTCCTAGTATCTAATCTAAATCTACCCTCTTCCAGCTTGAAGCCATTACCCCTCGTCCTAAAAGTCCCTCTCCAGCTTTCATACTTCCAACATCATTCACATAAACTATGCATTTTTAGAAAGCCTCTTTTGAAGACTTTTTTTTTCCCCTTTGTCTCATGGTATTTCTGATGCATATTATAATTTAATTGGTATACTTTGCCTTATGGGTTTTAGTAAATGCTTTTATTCCAGCAGGTTGTATGCAACAGACTAGAAACAAAAAATTAAGAATTTTGAAGGTTCAAAATCTTATAACTGATGTTATTATTTTAGCTCCATTCATATTCAGATTGATTACAAAAAATTCACACCTGGAGCCAGAAGGCACTGCCTGCAAGGGCCATCATTACCCAGTCACCAAAGTATTTCCTGTACCTTCCTCTGGAACATCAAGTAATGACCTGTGTGCAACAAACAGCATACCAGGCTAAAATGCCTACTGATCTGACACAGGATGGCAACTGATGCACTCAAAAGTAAATTTTACCTACTGCATGTGTACACCTGGTGACAAAAATACCCAGGTCCGCCAGACTGAGTCTACCAGTAACCTCCCGTGCTTGCTTGCATCAGTAGCAGCATTGATGAATTAATTGTTCTTTCGTTTCGGTAATTTATAGCTGCTGCTGTGATGGCTGACACAGTGTGGGGACAGCTCCTGGTCAAAAGAATAAAGCTCAGTATCTCCAGCTAAAATACACAAAATCAAATTTATTCTTCCTCTCTGTCTAGCACATAGGATGAAAGATGCCCTATTTTAACTATATGCAATTGCACAATAATATTCCCCAATGTACAGTCTTCTCAATACAGAAAGTTTCTATTACATTAAAGAAGCATAAAGTCTCCTATACCAGGGTCAGAGCTAGGTCAAAATTGCTAGATTTTTCCAGGATGTGAGAGTTTTGTAGAAGTAGACACAGAGAGACACTCTGGATTAATCTGTGACAGGTAGAAAAATGTTCTTATTTAGGAATCCGAGCGAAGTTTTAGTCTCTAAGATTTGGCAGCTGTATGCCATAAAGATAGGATTTCTGTAAGTACTGCTTGCTGAATCCAGGTTCATTAGTTTGCATCAATGTCAAACATTCACTATAAAATACATTCTCCTCTCACGGAAAGCGGGCATCTGAGAAGCTCTTCTTGGTGACGCTGGGTGTTAGAGATGTAATTCAACCTGTTTCACAGTCAAGAGTGCTGCTTCAGTTAGTTACAGGGAAGCTGGACGATGGTGTGGAGAGAGAAAAAGTCATACTTGTCATGTTCCTTTTTCACAGCTGATGCTCTGCTGTGCTCAGTATGCTCAGTGGCAAGGGACAGATGACACTGGAAGTTCTCTGTCAAGGGCTACAATGAATAAGGCAAGTGGCAAGCTAGTCCTGTATGACATCAACAGTAGTAATACTACTAATATGCCACAGAAATATGCTAGAACACCATATTGAAACAGCTTTTGGTACTGCCTGAGCCAGAAGATAGATAGGGGTGGGGGGTGGAAACACAGACCAGGAGAAAATCCCAGATCTAAATATGGACTTTGAAACACAGTTTCTATTTTCCTCTTTTATGGTATGTCAACATATGCTTTCTTTTATGTGCAAAGTAAACTAAAGACAAATGACTCCACCAACAAAAAAATAAACTTACGTATCCTACAGAAAACCTATTTTTTCACTTTATTTCATGTATAACTCGGAAAAACGTAAGTGTACACTGCCTACATCGAATATTTAAATCCAAAAACTGGCTCAAAATTTCAGACATGAGACCATGGTATTAGGAAACATCCATTATGTGTTGCACAGACGCAACATTACACGTCCCATTAAAATGTTATGCACACTCCAAGTCATCAGACATTTCACTTCACAGTAGATATGATACTCTTGCATAATCCTTTAATAAACATGGAAAGTGCCCAAGCCAAGATCTTAATGTCTGTCTATATACAAACAACCTGCAATCACAATTTAAAAAGGGAGCAAAAATTAGATATTTTAAATTCAATTTTCAGCTTTAAATGCATGCATTTTAAAGAACATAAAACATAAAACTTACAGGTTCTACAAATTCAAATTTCTTTTTCTCTTGTACTTCTTGAATTTTAAAAACATATTCTAATGATGCTTCATAAAAGTTTTGATGTTCTCTGTCAATCTGTGTATCTGCCTAAAAGACAAAATGAAATATAGACAACATTAATTTACTCATCATGATTGCTTTAAAACCAGATTCTGTCATTAACAGATCTTCCATAAGATTACTTTACAAGCTTCACGGAGTTCAGTTTTCCTCCTGAAAATTAGACTACCTACTTAAAAAAGCTAAACGCAAGTTTAAGAAGTTAACATTACGCATTTTAGCCTCATGACTTCCCCCCCCCAAAGTCCTTTTTGGTTTTTGTCTTCTTTTTTGCACTTTAATATTCTAGTGTTCAGGTGAGCCTGGAGGGAAACAAAGAAAGGTGGCAGCAGGAACTCTGTCCCTCGTATATGGCAAGTTTAGAGAAAGAAATAGAAGCGAGTAGGATAGGAATTCAGAAGGGACAAGAAGATAATAATTTCTTTTGAAATATTTAAGTATCACATGCACTGCAATCATATCTATTTCTCAGCTTCAAATACCTTCCCAAGAAGGTATTTTCTTTCTTAAATAGACTGTCTTTAACAATGACATCTTGCAACTTATTATTGCATAGTATGAGCCACATGCTCTTGGAATATAAACATATTTAAGTTCTTAACCTCATAAATCAATTCTTTTTCACATTTTAATTTTCAAATGCCAGAACTACAAGGCAATACTTGTCAGAAGTGCCTGAATAATACCACCCGACATGAAGATCCAGTACCAAAACAGTGTCTTCTGCCTAAACAGCTAAAGAATTAACTCTTATCAGCTGATAAAGAGTAATAGGCTTTTATCCTCAATTTAAACAAGCCATGGGAGAGGGGCCTAACAGACAAGCAGTGCAGTATGTGGATAATGCTTAAAGAAGAGATGCAGATTCCATTTTAATTCATCCTGCTTTGTAACAAACCATTTTCTCAAGCAAATCCCTTTTGGGCTGCATTAGTTAGGTTTCGGTCTTAGGTCAAAAGGAAATTTTATCAAGTATCGACAACATGAGTAAGACCAGCTCAGCTATTTTTGACGTATGCCAGTTAAAATATAGCAGTATACTTCTGTATATTATTTAGTTCAATTCTGGGATTAAAAATAACAAATATGGGAAAATTGGAAAAGCTAAACGTTATCTTCCCTTGACAGCAAACATACCGTAAAACAGGTTTAGTACTTTTAACAGTACAAATGCAAAAAGTCAGTGTTTTCCTTCAGGCAGAACCTGGTCATCAATCGCACCATATATAATTAACATTGCTTTTTTAATCAAGGGCATGCTACTATCGTGATTTAGCTGCACAGGCTCTTAACAATATTGATCCACTTCCCTAGCACAGTGCTCTAACACTACTTCAAAGCATGGGCCTCAATGATAGGTTTCAAATGATTCAGTACTAGCGTTTTCCTCCCATGCCTATAAAAAACTGATCATGAAATTAAGTACACAACCTAGTATTATGAAGTAGAAACCAAGCACTCAAAATTCCAATAAGCAAGCGCTTTACCACAGAATTAACTCTGCCATGTGTCGTTCATATAGTGTGTTTGGCTACTGTTTTCTTTGATACTCTGTTAATAGTTTTATTTCACAAAAAATCTATCACCAAGGCAATGCTACATAGCTGAACAGAACCAGGTGCCACCACTCTGGGACATGATCCAGCAAGCCCTCGCTCACACAAGTGCCATCAATAAGCACTTGAGACAGACCTCGGCTCTCACATTTAATTGTAAGCAAATAATAGAATCTAGTTTTAGAAATGAGCTCTTTCAGGCTTCGACTCAGAAAAAATATTTAAACACCTAATTAAATCCATCTCTATTCTGAACAGCATTTAAGGAGACTGTAGTTGTAATGATACTTAGGACAACCAAGTGCCATCTTAAATATGGATGGGTTCTTAAATTAAGGCCATAATCACCACTACTGTACAGGGACTAAATCGTAATTTCCAAAATGTATCTTCTGTAGAAGACATATATCTTCTGTAGAAGCTTATGAATTTGTGTGAACACCAAGGATTCATATTTGTAAGAACCATTTTGAAAGTGATTTTAAAGTTTCAATGGATTTTCACATGTTTTCCTATGACTTCAAACTGCATGTAAAAAATAAAAAGATTTGATGGATATGATTTTGAGTGTCTACTTGTACGATATCTAGTTATAGTGAGTAATATTTTCATTGATGTAGGATATCACTACAATGTATACCAGAGCTTCACATAAGCTTGGAGACTGAAGCCTTTGCTCTATATTTATGTCTGATTCTGGAACAGACTTCAGAGAAATAAATCAGGAGTTTATTAACTTTTTCACATCCCTCAATTCTGATCATTTTCTGCGCCACTGTGGACTTCTGTAGGCACTGAAAAGACAGTATTAGGAGTTTCTTTTTGATGCTAAAGGAAAAAAAGTCTAATCATCTATGTAAACCGCGTAAGCAGTCTTGCAGGCTCTTATAATATCCAACACATTTCAATTAGATGAATATATGCAAACTGCTCTCTATAGAATATGTTCAGGCCATCAAACTTTAGATGCCTAATTAAGGTGCTCTCTATTGCACTCAACTGAGATATGTAAAATAGCCTACTTGCTCATCCCTGTACTCTTTAACCCACATAACGTGATGAGGTACCAAGAAACCTCAACAATTCAAAGAAACAGTGGTCACTAAATGCATGGTGTTGGCTTGAGGCAAAGACTTCCCTTCACTTGCGTTGAGCACTAAAGGCCCAGCCACCAATATCACTTGGTCCTTTGCTTGTGCCCTGGTCCAGTGAACTCCATCCTGGACATATGGGCTATAAATAGGGCTCACACAAATCACTCTGGATGTAAGTCAACAGCCATCACTCTGATTTCGGGCCAGGAACTCGTGCTTGGCCTCATTTTGTTTATTATACAGATACAGGCCAAAAGTCTTCCCAGTTAACATTTTTGGTACTGATTTGCTATTGTACTTTCTACATATGGTGGGTCTATGCTGCTGATTCAGCACACCTATAGCTGCGCAAAACCAGGGAAGACAGAAATGACAAATTATGCCCTAGATGCTCTACAAGTGGGGCATCCAGAAAAGCAAATAACCTCAGCCTCAGTTACAAGATTTTTAAATCCAGAGATGTCACTTAAGGACACAGTGGAAAAATGTATTCTGGTTTTCCATTAGTTTATATGCTTGAGCCAAATCCTTTGTTATTCTACCACAGTTTATTAGATTCACTGTTGTTACTTTTCACTTCAGTTGCTGTTTTTAGACTGTAATTATTCTCATGTCTCAAGAGTATTTTATTTTGTTTATTTTATTTTTATTCTAGAGTAAATTGGTGCTTAAGTTCACTTTTCCACATTTTAATAAGAAATTATTTTTTTTCTCAGCTGCTTCTTCATCAATACATAGGATATTTACGAAAAGTGAAAGCTATACATATAAAACTTTGACATAGAAGTGGAACAATTAACCAGTCCTACATAACTAATGTCTTATCTAGACTGATTATTATATAGACAGCAATGGCAATTCAGGAGTATAAACATCATTAGAAATTTTGAATTGCTAAGCCTCATTTAATTCGAATTACAGTATTATTGGTAAACATGAAAAAAAAATCCTACAATTTGTGATTGAGTGATGGTCACATCTTCTGTGAAAACTCCATCTGCAAACTAATCCCCATGATTTAAGAGTCACCATGACAAGAGTAATCCCATCAAAATAATTTTTAACTACTTTTGGCACAAATCCCAAAGTGTCATTGATATCAAATTGCTGGTTTTACTGTAATTTGCCTCAAAGACAAATCATAATTATTTCTACCAACATACTGAAAAGCCCTGGAATCCTCCCATTAAACTAGAAGTCTTCACAGTTTGGTTTTTTTAACAGAAAAGAATGAGCATACAGACTCTTCAAAGCTGAAGTTGTGGATACAATTTCAGGGCATGATGCCGCATTCTCAGAATAAGGTGAAAAAGAGGAAAAAAGAAGCATAGAAAAGCATCAATAAAGCGATCTCAGTTCAGTCTCCCTGATTAAAATTTATGTGAAACAGAAGCATAATTTCATAGAGTAGTAAATTAAATAGCAAGAAAACCCAATCAATTATTTGACTTTCAAATATTCCACATATACCTTATAGAAGTCACATTTTCATTGCAGTAATATAATTCTGTTGTTGCAACCAATAAACATTAGCTGTACTTGAAGTACACAAAGTTGGACATATCGAACATTGCCTTGTTAAACTATTTAAGTCCTATTAGGGTCATATTAATCCCACTCAAGAATTTATATTCACAACAAGCGTGACTACAAGAAATCACAGGATTTCACATTAACAAAATACAGCATGTCTTGAAGGAACCAGATTGTTATCATGATCTCTATGCAAATGCGAAACTGGGTAAGAGTGTGTTAAGTGCTTACATCTTGCAAATGAGATTCTTTCTTCTTTGCTGATAAATTTAAGTGCTTCTCTAGGATGGAATAATATTTTTCACTTTCCTTGTCAAACTTCTTCTTCCCATCCTGAAACACAAAACAGTGTCAAGTAAAGTAGTTGACTAAATATCACAGCTAACTTAAAAGAAAGAATAGGTGCCAAAATATGTCTGGTTCTAAAGCCATTTTTGTTGGTCCCAATGTTTTTAGGGTTTAATTCTGAATTGGCCTGAAGATACTAGGAGGACTGATTCAGTTATTAAATGCAATATTAAGCAGGATTTTGCCCATAAATAATAAACCCACGTAGTTCCCCATAATAAATATACATGAGGTTTTATGTAGGTGGTATCTTTAATGAAAAATAGTATTCGCCAAGATTCAAGATGTAGCTACCTGTCACACTGTCTTTGCTGAATAAAAACACTGTGGAAGAGGCAGGTGAGTATAACTAATCTGATGATGATATAGGCCTATCCTTTGCATTTAAGAGTAATACGCTTCTTTTCCACCCACACTCTTAAAGTATGAGGATGATGGAAAAACATATACGTGGTTGCAAAAGGAAATTGGTCCAAAAGTCTGTTTCCAATAATATTTTGATGTGTCTGAATATTTAAGCTTGTCTCATTTAAAAGAGTTATCCTGCCTTTTTCCTTTCCCACTCCTCTTAAGTTTTTCCCATCATGTGCAGACAATCCTCACATTTCTACTGTAAGACTGCTTTAATAGATGATAAAAGAAAGCTACTCCTATGAGTAAATTAAGAAACATCTTATTTTCTGTAATCTAATTTAGAATTTACACTTAATGCTTTTTAAATCAGCTATTCTGAAATTTAAGTCTGAAATGTAAGAAAAAGACAGCTTTCTCAAAAGCTTTTCCGTCTTTCAAGAAGTGCCAAATTTTAGGACATAGAAGGAATTAAAGTAAATATCCCATCAGAGTACTATTAATTATAAAAATATAATTTTTAATTACAAAATTATATATCCTTTAATTAAGAGCAACACTCTGCCAGTAATTTTTACAATCTTAGGTAAGTCCTAATGATTCTTTCTAATGATTAACAAGTTAAATATTTTGAGAAAACAAAGAAAACTCAAGATGACCAGTCCTACTTACACATGTGCAAAAGCTATTAATGGTGGAAAACCTAATTACTGGACTTAGAGCAGTAACATCAGGTCATCTTCAGAACTGTAGTGACTCTTTTCCTGACCCCCTTCTCCCTAGAAATTGTTATATACAAAAACAAATAATTAACCTGCATTGTGGCACCACCCTGTTTTTCTTTGTCATATCATGAGAAAGTCAGGTCAGTCAGAGAAATAAGAACTCCAAGCAACGCTACAGGCTTGGGGCAGAGAGGCTAGAAAACC
>VYZM01020065.1:115839-151872 GCA_013398915.1 Dromas ardeola
GGACATGGACCTGTTGGAGCAGGTCCAGAGGAGGGCCACGAAGATGACCAAAGGGCTGGAGCACCTCTCCTATGAAAACAGGCTGAGAGAGTTGGGGTTGTTCAGCCTGGAGAAGAGGAGGCTCCAGGGAGACCTTATAGCGGCCTTCCAGTACCTGAAGGGGGCCTACAGGAAAGCTGGGGAGGGGCTGTTTGCAAGGGTATGGAGCGATAGGACGAGGGGCAATGGTTTTAAACTAGAGCAGGGCAGGTTTAGATTAGACATTAGGAAGAAGTTCTTTACAATAAGGGTGGTGAGGCCCTGCCACAGGTTGCCCAGGGAGGTGGTGGAGGCCCCATCCCTGGAGACATTCAAGGCCAGGCTTGATGAGGCTCTGAGCAACCTCATCTAGTTGAAGATGTCCCTGCTTACTGCAGGGGGGTTGGACTAGATGACCTTTAAAGGTCCCTTCCAACCCAACACATTCTATGATTCTAAGCCTTAAATCAGCTCAGAAATTCTTATAGCTTTAAAGGCTTCAAATTTCTAACAACCCCATTAAGAAAGCCCTTAACCAAACAGTTTATAACATGTAATAGAGCCTTTACCAGCTTCCAGTACCATCTTGACATAGTCAAATCACGTAATACCAGAACCAGGTTTAATTCCTGGTTTTGTTCTCTCTGCTGAATTTTCCTCTATAGTTTTATTTCAACACTGATAAGACAATCTCCAAAAAGAGAAAATTATCTTTTCAGAAAAAAAATTTGCTCAAGATACCGCTAATTATAGACGTGCCAGTTGGAAGTTTAACTCAAAAGATGTTCTCTTATCCCTCTTGTTTTACAGATATCTATGGCTGTGAAAAGTTCAGACATCAATTATTAAAAAGGTGACTCGATTGAATCAGATTTTTTTTTTCTTGTTCAGAAGTTTTTTGATTCCATGCTGTAACTAATCATATGCATGCAACAAATCACTGCCAGGATTCCTGCAAATTTTAATCACAAGTTGTATTTTTTGGATGTAAAGCAGAAAGAATTATTATATTTTAAAGCTGGCTTCTCTCTTCCAGTGGGAACATCAAGAAATCAGACATTTTTTTAATGGTCTAAGTTTCCCCCTAACTTTGTGTGCAGTATTTTACATGAAAATTGTTGTATGTATCTTCAGAATTATTATACAAACTATTCCTCTTTATTTCTCAAAAAGAGCCTTTGCCATCCTTCTCATTTCTTTCAATTTTTTCTAGTTGCAATGACTTTCGGTGCTATACTTATCTATTAGCGTATCTTAGCTAAATCTGACATCTATCCCTAAATAAAATATTTTTATTCTTTGTTTGTCCCAGAATTCATATTTAAACTTTAACATGCTAGTCTTTAAAACAAAGAAACTCCACGCATTTAGTTGAGATTAATTTTCAATAACAATATCCTTGCACAAGCATAAAATAAACATGTTTTGTAAGAGGTGATTTTAAAAGGATCAAGAAAGGAAATGAAAATAGAAAACATTGCAAAGAAACTATTTGGAGAAAAAATTTCAATGAGAATCCCTTACTTAATTAGGAAACAAGTGAACATTGTGAAACATGGCTGTGACGATTTCTTTTTTCCCCCCACCCAAAATTAGTACATATTTTTCTCACGAACTCAAGCTGAAATGCAGAAACAACAGAAACTGGCCCAGAAATGCGATAGTAAGACTCAAATATAGATCAAGTCAGACACATTTGCCAGTGGAAGAAACTGAAGGCAATGGTGAACTCCACTGAGATCAATGAAGTCACGTTCCCTTTCTTTTGCTTTGACAACACCTGCAAAAAATGCTGATAAACAACACACTGGAGATGGTTAATTGCTGGAATTTTAGATTTCAACTATACGTTTCAAAGCCACTTTTTTCATTACCTTCCAAATAAAAATTCAAAATGTATTTCTACAAAGTTATTGGAATTCTGTTTGGTCGTGTAAATTTGGGGGATCATCTCCTACTAAGTAGTGGGACAAAGAAAAGTAGAACTGCAGTCTAGAAAATAAACTAAACTTAGTCTTGGAAAGACTGATTTGAGCTCAGATCCTATGGATTTCCTGGAAAATTTGAGAACTCAGAGTCTCAGAACTTCTATTCTGAGGAGAAAAGAAATAAATTCACCTTGCCTTTTATTATGCCTGAAGTTTTGCTTAGAATTCTCATGGAGGTGGTTGGTGGGCTGGGGGGGTTGTAGTTTTTGTTTGGTTTTAATAAAATTGTAATTATCATAGGCATCTGAGACCACTGACTGCATTCTGATAGATATATGAATGGGGGATTTTCTTTTTGGTAGAGATTTTGATTTGTTATATGAATGCACACAGTTCAAGATAAAGCCAAAAGACATTTTCCAAATGGAAAAGTGAAAAGAGTAAAAACTCCTTTCCTCCTTCTCCTCTTCCCAATCAGAATTTAACGTATCATGAGGTTATAGTTTCTCCAAATCTGTGAGAAATCTAGAAGGTTAAAGGGTATTTTTATGTATTGTTAGCAATTAATATGAAGTGGAGCAAAGTTACACCGTATCGTATAAAAAAATGATTGCTGCTCAATGTAAAGTAGCGTTAATATAGTCATAAATTATGACTTATGTTACTCATAACTGGTAGTGAAAACACTTCCACATTGAAGCTGAATGCACCATGAAGAAAATTAAATGTCCTAACAACTATAAATCTTTAAATCAATTCTTTACTAAAAAGGAACAACCATACGCAAACCATCAATATCCAGAAAAGAACATGGTATGAGACACAAATAATTATAATAAAAAGAACATATTGCAACTATGAAGTACAACACAGCAATAAACCGGTAATACAAGAGTGTTTAGCAGCATTAAAGCTATGAAGACAGATAGTAAAAACTGGCAGTTTAAAAAATAATCTCAATTAAAATCAGGTAAAATATGCATAAAACTAAAACATACTTTAAACAACCCAAAACTAATTTAAGTTTAGGATGGAGTTCACATCTGTGTAAAATACTGAATAATCCCTGCAAGAGATAATTTACTTTCAGGTTCATAAACTTCTGAAGAAAATTTTCTTTTCCCTCTGTAATGCCTTGACAGATCCAAGTATCGGGTCCTTTCCAAAGTGTTTCCTGGAAGAAGAGAATCCTACAGCCATTTCCTAATGCTTCCCTACGAAATTCCATCAGTTGTGTGCAGACAGAAGGTACTTAATAGTAGAGACTAAAAAACAGCAGAAAAGTTTTACTATTTCTATGAGATCTAAAATTCTGTTCAAGCTAAGAAGCAGTTACTATTAAATGAAAAAATGTGTTTGTAGGATGTCACTTGTTTCTCTCCAAAAAATTCTCTCTTGAAATGGAAAAAAAATATTAAAAGTTCCTAGCGCTGTTGTGAAAAGACATGTAAACCTGCCAATACTGGCAGGTCGCAAAACAGGACACATTATACTCCCTGTTATTCAGCTGCATAGTTGTCTCAAGTTTATTTGGCATTTGCCGATTCCAGGAGTAGCTGCTAGATGTCTGGGAATCTGTTAAATCCCTGCCCAAACAGCAGGACTGGTAAGTCTACACACGTAATCTAGTTTTATTGTTTTTACTGTCTACTAAATACGAAGTATTTTTGCTGAAATATCTTACTTAGGATATTAGCATGTTACTGCTTAAATAATACGAAGACTATCCCTAGAACATCAGAAACTGACTTTTTAAACTCTTCTCTGAAGCAGGTTTAGGATAGTTTTCTGAAGTTGAAAATATTTTATCAGAACAGCAAGAGGGTCTCCTGTACAAAAGCTTCTAACTTTAAATGATTTAAAAAATAAAGTTCCCCTGCTCTTTAGGAATTCAGAAAGAAGCTTGAATTAGCTCTGTCATATGGAATAAATTGCTTCTGTCATTAGCAATGCAGATATTTGTTAGAAATCAATATAGCTGTATATCATAGAATCATAGGGTTGGAAGGGACCTCTGGAGATCATCTAGTCCAACCCCCCTGCCAGAGCAGGGTCACCTTAGAGCAGGTTGCACAGGAACGCGTCCAGGCAGGTTTTGAATGTCTCCAGAGATAGAGACTCCACCACCTCTCTGGGCAGCCTGTGCCAGTGCTCTGCCACCCTCAAAGTAAAGAAGTTCCTCCTCGTGTTGAGATGGAACTTCCTATGCTCAAGTTTGTACCCATTACCTCTTGTCCTGTCACTGGGCACCACTGAAAAGAGCCTGGCCCCATCCTCCTGACACCCACCCTTTAAGTATTTGTACACATTAATTAGGTCACCCCTCAGCCGTCTCTTTTCCAGACTAAACAGACCCAATTCCCTCAGCCTTTCCTCATAAGAGAGGTGTTCCAGCCCCCTAATCATCTTGGTAGCCCTATGCTGCACCCTCTCCAGCAGTTCCCTGTCCTTCTTGAGCTGGGGAGCCCAGAACTGGACACAGTACTCCAGGTGTGGCCTCACCAAGGCAGAGGAGAGGGGGAGGATGACCTCCCTCGACCTGCTGGCCACACTCTTCTTGATGCACCCCAGCATGCCATTGGCCTTCTTGGCCACAAGGGCACATTGCTGGCTCATGGTCATCCTGGTGTCCACCAGGACTCCCAGGTCTCTTTCCACTGAGCTGCTCTCCAGCAGGTCGGCCCCCAACCTGTACTGGTGCAGGGGGTTATTCCTCCCCAGGTGCAGCACCCTACACTTGCCCTTATTGAATTTCATAAGGTTTCTCTCCACCCAACCTGTTTCTATATGCTGAGTAGAAAGGAAATGACAACAGAAGATACAACCCAATCCTAAGTCATCGCTTACATGATAAAAGGAAAGAAGTCAACTCAGATTTGGGGCATGTTAGTCTTCAAAAATAAAGTCAATCAGCAGTAACACATGTTGTGATTTAGATTATTAAAAATGCTGAAGTCACTGAGCTGGCAACACTATCTCTGGAAACCTGTTAATGCCTACAAAATCAGACCGGAGAGGAGACCTCCTCTACATGAGTAGAAAGTAGTTGTATTTCATTCTCCTCATTATCTAGTTTTAGTACAAGCTTACAGAACTTCCTTAAGTTCATGTATAAAAACTCCAACAAAACAAACAATGCCTTTTATTGTTTCTGCTTCATTTCCATACACAGTTCAATTCAGATGACGAAGTGGGGCAAACAGAAAGAAAAGGAGGTTTACAGGAAAAGACAAACGTAACACCGTTGCATAGGTCTGGTGGGTTGTGGCTGACTCCTCCAATGCAAACAGTGCCACACGTGGACTGCGCCAACAGAGGAAATGCAACACGTACAATGGATGATACTGAAGTGGACTGGTCTTCCTCATGGGGAACAGGCAGCTCCAATTTTTGCCTCATCTTCCACGTCAGCACCTGGACTAAACAGGGACAAATCTCTCAGCTTCACCCACTTTTAGACAGTTAGAAGTTGGCCTTTCAAGTTCAGCAGTCATACCAACCTGGTATCCAGTGCTGTGCCAACAGTGAAAAAAGGTTTCTTTCTCTTTATTCTCTAGTTCTCATACTAAGGACAGAGAAGATGGACTTGGCTCTACAGCGCACAGAAATACTAAAGATACGGTATCCAGCTACGTGGAGTGTAAGCACAGCGCGGGGCTGCTACAGGCACGACAGCTTTGTAGCATGATCTTTGCACCTGGCAGTAAGGCTCGCTTTCATCGTAACAGCCAGAGTGGTGAACTTCTCAACTATGAAAAGAACATCCAGCTTTTAAAACTGTATTGCACTAGTCAACAACTTCTGTTGGTCTCCACCACTGCCCCTTTCCTGCCATCACTGCTCCTCTTTCGTCTGTTCCTCCATCTCCCTACGTGGCCAGCACCCATTCCCCGAGCAGCCGCCTTGTTGGCATCCCACACCTGACATTGCTGCTCCCGTCGCCTGTGTCCCTCCCATCACCACTGGCTTTCTCTCCTCCCCATGGAGGCACACTGCCATTCCAGGTTCTCCACGCCCCCTTTCCTATGCTAGATTCCCTCACAAATGAAGTGTATTTCAGTAATGTCCCTGTACGCCAGTAAACTAAAATGTGTATGAAGAGGCCATTTCATCTGCACAGTTAGCAACTATCTTCTTTCCTTTGGGCACTTAAAGCAAAGCAAATGCAAAAAAGCTGCAAAGAACATAATGTCATTCAAATAACGCAATTCTGATAGACTGGCATGTAACGTCACATACTCACTGCTTTATTTTAAAAGCAGAAGTTAAAAATATCTCTTTCTTAAATAGTAATTTCTTTTTAAAAACACTGTTTGGGAATCTCTGTCCCATCTATGCCAACCAATGGGCCAACATCCCTGATTTCAGCATGCCAGCAGCACGCTCAGCACAGCTCACGGTCCCAGGCCACCTTCCACGTCATCGCAACGGGACCGCAATGCTGACGCGAGGAAGAACTTGAAGCGTGTTATGAGAAAGTTTTTAGATTAATACACACAACTGGAAGCTGTGCTGTTTACAGATAGGAAAAAAAAAAAAAAGGAAACAGTCTGGGGTTAATGTCAGAAGTGATTTTGTTTTGTTTTGAAAGCATCTATTTTCAGAATCCCTCTGACAACACTGATAAAGGAACACAAACTATCACTTTGGGGTGAAGAGTCATGCCTCCCCAGTGGCGTTGTTAAGCTCAACCAGTATTCTCACGTTTACTTCTTAGACAGGGATGATCTTCTCATCAAAACAACCATCTGAGACCACCCCTTCTTGGCAAACTCCACAGGAACAAACGGTTCTGTGGTGGCTACTGTAGCCTGAAAGAACCTACAATAACGG
Organism: Dromas ardeola; assembly: GCA_013398915.1. Lineage (NCBI taxonomy): Eukaryota > Metazoa > Chordata > Aves > Charadriiformes > Dromadidae > Dromas > Dromas ardeola. The sequence continues at coordinate 122,619 of VYZM01020065.1, forward strand.
AGCTGGTTCGTTTGGCAGAAAGATGGAGCTCTTGGTGCTCCCGTATCTACACCAAGACACATTAAACTTTCAAGTAACGATGCCCACCTCTTGTTACAGTATAGAACTGATACCTTCCAGCTACTATCACCCACTGCACTTTGGAACTGAGCTAGTTTATACTTGCTTTGCCAAAAGCAAAATTGCTACAATGGTAAGAGAGCACAAGTTTGTATATTCCCAGGCCTCTGCTGCATAGACAGAACAAGATACTGGATGAAGGGAAACCTGTAGCGATACAGCCAAGTGTCCCAATCAAATTATTTTCTATCTAGAATGGAAAATGCAACTCTGCCATAGGTGTGGAATAAAGACCCATACACTCAGCTGAGTAATGCCCAAACATAATAGATCTATTTTTATGCTGTTGTCTTAAATACAGGACAGAAGAAAGGGAAGCAATGGAGAGACCTTCACTTTCCCCAGGACTGCTGAAGAAAACCCCAACACATAACAGAATAAGATTAACAGATTAATTTATACCCATGTAAAAACCCTCATGAGTTAAGTGTTAAGTACAGCTGTGGTACTATGCAACATCCACGAGGAGAACTCCGAGGTAATCCTTGCGGGGTAAGAGAATGCTGCTGCCTATCCGACAACATGATGAATTTGGTTTCGTAAGGGATGCCAAAATTCAGAATGGAGTCTTATTTGGGAGTGTGTGGGTGTGGGTGTGTGTGCGCAAGAGAGTAGGTGCCTTGGACTAGCTGAATGAAGGCCGAGAGCTTGTGCAGGATGTAGAGTTCTAAACTCTGCTTCCTCCAAGTTGGCAATTGGCCACTTCCTGTATTTCTCTTAAATCCCCCTCCAGATTCTTGAAGAGTCTTACCAACAACCTTGAGATGTCTTTTTCAGGTGCAGAACGTAATCCTCTCCACATTGTAGCCAAGATAATAGATGAGCAGAGCTACTGTAGCCTACTGAGGAAAGTTTTTTATTTTTTTTAATAAATAATTGAGAATATTTGCCAAAACCTCTGTGCCACAAAGCACTCAATAAGGGGTTCAGTTCCCCTGGGAAAGGGAAGTTAAGTTTGGAGGCGAATGTCCTTGCTTATGCTTTTAATCACAGCTCAGGAGTGCAGCAGGATTCAAGCAGCTGTGCGGGGTCAGGATGCAACCTTCCTGAATCCTTCCTGTGACACAGATTACAGTGAGCTGATTTAAATTAGCAAGGAAAAGGCCGTAATTTAATTAGAAAATGTGCGTGCTTTCTTGCATTTTTATGTTCTTTTATTATTTTCCAATAGAAAGTCTGATATTTTCTACCTAAGTTTTTATTTTTTGTTTACTAACCATATATTTTTTTACAATAAATGGGTTTTTTTGCCAACAAAAATACACTGCATACTACCTTAAGCAATTCCACTGATTAACGCATTTATTCTTAGCCTTAATTCTTAAATGTTATGGCAGAACACAGTAAATTACATTTCCTGTTTACTATAGAGGACTAATTTATTTACCCTTAATTTATATCCGCTTTCTTTTGCATGCAAATTAGAATTTTATTAAAATGCAGAAAAAACACAGCTTCAGAAACTGGTTTTAGCCAGTCAGCCAGTTAATCATATTAATTTTTAACAGAAAGAATTTAGCATAATTTATTAAAACAGACTTTGCACATAATATTAACTGGTCTACTAACAAACACCTGCGGTTAATGGACTGAACCAACAGTTTTTAATCACTGTTTCCTTAAGCTTTTAGTTATGAGATTTGAGTTTTTGCTCTTGTTTTTTAAAGGAATAAACTAGAAGTGAAACAAGCTTTTAGGATTGTTCTCTTTTTTTTTTTTTCCTGTTGACTTCCTAAAAGTTTCTCAATTTTGAACAGAACAGTTATTGAACTGAAGCAAATTGCCATGAGAAAATAATTTTGCTGCATTTGCAGAATGACAAGCAGTGTCCCAAGTAGATTAGTTGCTTCAAAAAAGCCGCGGGGTCCAGGTGCTCAGTCAGAGATAACTCCCAGCTTAATGGTTTGGTTTTCCACAGAAGAAAATCAGACTGACTGAAAAGACGAAATAGGTGCACACTGGGCTCTTCGCCACTATTTTTGAAACTTCCCAAATATTTTCATGTACAGAAGTATACAAGAAGCAGTGTTTAGTCATACCACTACAATTGCTTTCTACTTTTAAAAAAATTGATTTTAATAGGAACTACCAAATTGATGCAGGTCTTTCACAGCTTCCTATTTCCATAAATTTATTTCAATATCTCTATTTTAAAGTGAAGATAAATTTGATCTACTTTTGAAATTATTTTTATACTATACATTTTACTTAAATGCAAATTACAAAGGGAGAAGTAGACAGCTGCAGCTGATAAAGCAACAATCCAGCTACTCCAAATTTTAGGATCTGGGACAATTCACAGAGGACTCTATACACAGACAGAAAAATCCAGAGGGAAATAGCGAAAAATCAAGATGAATTAACAAACTATTTTAACAATATTTAATCTGAAGAAGTTTTCAAATTTTCAACTTTTCTTACAACTGTCACAAACAAGATTTATCATTATAAAATCTTTTTTTGTTTTAGTTTAGCTTCCTAATTTCTCAGTTCTTGCATCTGTCAATACTAGTTTAAATAAAATACCAGATTAGGCAACATATTCTGAATTATTTCTAGATAAAAATGATCTAGGACGAGCACCTTGGAATTAAATGTATTTATAAATGCAGTTCACAACCTCTTCACAGTTCACAAGCTTAATCCAAAACCTGAGAATTTATATAAGTAAAAGAAAATCTAAAGAAAATTTGTACTTCTCCATCTATCAGAGGTAGATCCCTAAAAGCCTCTAATATCTTAAAGAGATTGCCACTGGAGCTTTTTATCAGTAAAGCAAATATTTGGTTTGCAGCAGTGTCATGACCATAGAGTAGCCTCGGTTCCTCCTGCTCAGTCATTTCAGCTTACACTTTCTGCCCAATCCTCTGGTTGTCCTCCTCTATCTTGGCAATACCCCAGCCTCCGGCAACCTCAAGCTGTGACAGCACCACCAGATTTTTTTTTTACCTGGTTATCACTGAAAATAAAGCAACAGACAGATCTCACATTGCCCCTTGGGATCTTCTAATTAGTAAATTCTCTCTAACCAGACAATCCCTCCCATAAATAAAACTCATTGCCCTTTCATCATTAACCAGTTCCTTAGACAGATTGGATTTCTTATACTAACCCCCATCTAAACTAAATTATAATGTCTCATGCAGAGTGCTTTAAAGGCCTTGCTGAAATAGAAATAGGTTTGATCTGCTGCATTTCCTTGCCTACAGAATAAGTTATCTTATCAAAAAAGATATCAGGTAACTCTGGTAGTAACCATTTTTGGGAAATTGTGTTGCATTTTAACTCAAAACATTTGGCCATCAATTATTCTAGCTCGGCCTCTATTTCTGCTTCCTTCCCCCGGCCTCCTCCCCTCTATGGTTCAGACTGACATTAAAATATCCCAAAACTAGTGGACAGAAGTACCAAACCTTGAGCAACAGATGCTGCTTATAATGAAATACCTTCCACCGTACCTACTAGAGCAAGGTCATTCATTTTTCTCAGTTGAAGGAATATTTGGATTGACAAGTAGTGCTATAATTTGATTAGATACCAAGGAAACCAGTTCACAAAATGGGCATTCTGGCATTTCTAAGTGATCTTAGATACCTATCTAAAACTCTGCTTTGACAACTGTTTGACAGACTTTGGAAAATATTTTTTTTGTTGTTGTTTGCTTTATGCTCCTCAACTTCCAGACAATTCAAATAAAACACCGAGAGAGTGTGCCAGGTCCTGCATGGCTACGTCATGTGAGTATAGATGTGAACATAGATGCAGGAAAATTAATCCCAGCAGCGAACATGGATTTGTTTCCCAAGTAGAAAGGAATTCACAGCTTCGAATGAATGAATGAATGAAAGTAAATAATAATAAAAAATAATCCTCCTGGCAAAAATAAATAATTTTATGAAACAAGCAGATGGAATTGTAAGGAGGAAAAAACCCGTCTCCTTTTAAGTTTTAAAGCCAAAATTGCTTCTGTTGCCTTTGATCTGATTTAAGTTGTACTAAAGGTCAACGAACATTGGAACAAATATTGCTAAATACTGTACTCAACGGATAAAAAGAAACATGAAAGTTTGGCCTTATTGTACATAACATCACACAATGATCTCACCAAAGTTACCAGCTGGGGACTTGCAAACCACATTTACCAAATAAGGCAAAATGCTTCGTGCCTGAAATCCTTTCCCAGTTACCTCACCCGGCTTTTGCTCGCGTTTCTACAATAATTGCAGGGGTCATTTTTTTAAACTCAGATGGAGTAAATCAACAGGCTATCCAGTGCAAAGCTGGGTTTGTGTAGTCTCTGGAGAGAGCTCAGCTTTATTTAAACTGAGTGTGTACAGAAAAGGAAGAACCGAAATATGTGCAACAAAAACAGAAGAGCGAGTAGTATAAATCGAGAAGAGCAAGTGACGTGGATTTGTGTATTGCTCGTTTGATTACAAACACTCACGTTTTATGAGGAATGTTTCTCAAATTTGTTGGGTACCTTCAGGTTTTTGAAGTGCATGTGAACAATTGGTCTTCTATGTTATTCTTGCAATGTTCCAAAAACACTTGAACTTTGCACTCTGGGTTTATGCTGTCCTTGTATTTGAAATATAGCTTTGTAACATGAACAGGATATATTTTATCCGCCATATACCCTTTGATTTCTGTGATCGTATTTTTTGCCTAAACTTGATATAATTTTGAAGAATAATATATTCTCATTCTCTATATTAAACGCAACAATAAGATAGTCCTACGTAGTTAATCGTGGTAGTAAAAATATGGCGAAGTTACTTTTTATTAAAATAAAATGGTGATTGTCACAGTGAAAATGGTCATTAATTTATAACATTTTCTCCTTTTTTTTTTTTCTGCATCTGTGTGGTGGGGCAGTGGGGGGGGATTGCTTGCTTTTATCTCCAGATGAATTTTATCTGGTCTTCTCAAAAAGAAAGAAAAAAGCCCAGTAAGCACTTTTAAGCACACTCTCTCATAATCTTCCCCTCACCAAAATTTGACAGTAGTGCCTAATACAATTTCCTATTGTGTATATTGGTAACACAAATACCTAATTTATTTTTTTTCCTCCAAAAAATTTGGAAACACAGCTTAACAGGGCACTAAAATAAATAATTTCAAAGTCCAATTAGAGGAGAGAGAATCCAACACTCCCCACTGCTTACAAAATACGTTCTCACAACATAAGGCTGATCACAAAGACCAGCTGCTTGCATCTTTAGTTACTGCCAAAATTGCCAGTGCAAAAGGCATAACAATTAACCTCGTGCTTCTATACGTAATCTCTAAAAATGTCGCTCCATACAATGTTATGATGGCAATTAATTGTAAATTTACAGCTCTAGAAATATATAATATGACATAACTATCAGCTCTCCTGTGGGGTCTGCATCATCTCAGTCTGTCTTTGGAGAGGAACACATACACAGAAATGTTTTCGGTTTTTTTGGTGGGAGAGGGATGATCGAGAAACAGGAGCAAGTTTGGGTTTGATACTAATACAATTCTACACCGTTGTAAATTAATACTAGGGGCAAAACCAGCTCAAACCTGGTATTTCAGAGCAAAAAGTAACAGCTGATACATGGTCCATACAGCTGACGTGTTTAGAGAAGACCTCAAATAGAAAGTGATGTTCTCAGTGTCCCGTGAAACTTGCTGCTGAAATCCAAGCAACAAGAAAGCATCTATGTTTTCTGTTTGGCTGCCAGTTCAGATGACCTCAGAGGAGTTCAAAGAGCCAAATCTCTTTTCCAACCTTCATTAATTGCAGATAAATAACTAGCAAGCTCAACTCATCCCGTATTTATAAGAGTTTGTAAATGTTCAACGGCTGAGCCCAGTGAAGAGAAGTGGAGGTAAGCGATCTGACCATGTTTCTCCACTTTATTAAAAATGAGTTTCAGAAAGACCAAATTTCTACTCCATTTCATACTGGTCTCATTATTCCTAGATCACACGCTTCTATTTTGTAATTACTAGAAAAACAGTAGTAAATGTAATTAATCCCTCACTTCTTTGTGTTGATTCCATTTAGTTAAAGGCCAACTGTAATTGCTTCTGCTGATAAAAATCAACTCAGAGGCAAATGTTTGTATTGCAATCTGGGTTATGCAGAATCTCTCATTTTCGAGCTTGACAGTTGAACTCCATGAGCAGTGCAAGGAAAGATGAGTTTATTTGACATATTATAAAACAATGAGCTGGGAGAGCTCTCTATCTGGTGTCAGTGCGTCAAGCCTGGACTGCCCAAAACACACATAGCACTGCATAATAAAGTGCACTGGACACTGGAATAAGAGTTAGCTGAGCCAGGCTCTCTCCTGAACTCATTCGGTACACTCTTGTGTGACTGCAGACAAGCCAAAATGATCACCGTTTCCACAAATTATATAAGATGGGCAAATGCCCATATTTTATCTGGAAGGGATATGGAAAAGAAACCAGCCTTTCCGATATACCAAACAGAGAGGACTCAACCTGTCCTGTAGTGCCCTGCCTTTAATGTTTAATACTTGCTGGTTCAAAAAACAAAGGAGTCATCTTCAATTAGATCATTAAATGTATGTTGACATCTAATGAGTGATGTATTCAAAGGAGACATGAATGCCTTATACGATTCTGCAGAGAGCCCTGTGAACCGCCTGTGGATTGTCTCTCTGATGTACCCGGACAGTCGATAGTACGGCAGGTTAGGCTTTCAAACAGGGCTCTCTGCAGAAAAGAATGGTATCTCTTAAGCTATAGGAATACGAAATGAAACTGTAACACAAAGAACTGAACAACACAACTAAAACCTACTGAAAACTAAAAATAATTTTGGCTGGGATTAAATTCTGATTTGTGCAACACAGTAAATAAACTCCCAGCCCTGCATCTCACAGCAGCATAGGGGTGGGACAAGAGAAGAATGCAGTTGTACACAAAAACATATCAAGTAAGAGGGTAAAGAACATCCATTTCAGAGAAATCTGACCTCAAGTTCATAGTACAAGTTTTTCTCAAACATTTACTTAGTTCCTCTGCGGAAGCAGTCTCATCTGTTTGCTGCACATTCACAATAGCAGTACAAAAAGCATAAACCTTTGGTCTCTCTTTCCAATAGCTCTGTTCTTCTTCTGAGGTTGGCTGAGTACAGCACAAGTGCAACCTCATACACCATCAGAGAGATATTTTTTTTTGTACCCATTTAACCTTACAAATGGAAAATTTCCCAGAAAGTTTTATGAGTGCTAATACAAGATGCAAAATGCTTCAGAACTAGCATATTTATGTAGACAGAAGGAACGGCTACTAACCATAGCTCTAATTGACTACCGCAGCCTTTATGCATCTCTGTGAGATGGTGATCAAAGCAGTCACTGATAACCACTTAAGGCTCCAGGATCAGACTGAAAATAGCTCTTCTAGATTAACAGTTTGTTCTGACATCTTTTTCCCCAATATATCTGATTTCCTGGGCTGACTACTGAACCCTGGTACAGACAACCTGCACTGTTTCTCTAACACAGATGTAAAACTTAACACCAAAGGACTGACAAATCACCAATCGGAGCACTTCCACCATGGGAAAATCTCTGGGCAATATGAAGGTGAATACCCTGGCAAAATGAATATGAATCACCGCACTGCATCAGCATCAGCCGTGTAAAGTGGAGAGGGAAAGCAGAGACGGAAAGAGAGTATGCCTAAAGCGCACTGACTTCTTTTGGCCTCTGTACAATAGCCACTTGACGCCACTGCACCCATAGTAGCTGTTTGAACCCTCTGTGCGGTTCTGGGTTAACCCAAGATGCAACGTAACGTAAATGCAGACATCAGAAGATGAACACAACTCCAGATGGTAAGAATATGCAACAGTAGCAAAAGCTGTACCCTATGCATATAATAGACTTTTAACTCCATTTCTAAATCATCTCCTTTTCTGAAGCAAATTCAGTATAATTTACTAACACATTAATGAGGATGGCATCACGTATGTTTGAATACAAAATAGTTGTTTTCAGTCCAGCCTTCAAAACACACTGATAAATAAACATGAAATGAAAAAGAGCTGTTTCCACAGCCACTTACTTTTGCTGCTCCTATTTGCTCTTTACGAAACTTCTCCAGTGGTGCTATTAGCACATCATTAGCATTCTGGATCTGCAAAGTTAAACATAAAGCATATCTTTTAAATACAGAGTATTTGCAGAAAGTGGAGTCACTGTAACTCTGCCAATGTGCAAGACTGAAAAAATCATGTCTGTAACATTCTGGTAAGAGCATATGGGTAGGAGTCAAATAATTATGTCTTCTTTACATAAAACATACAAAACACATGTTCACTAGTCTATTATGGAACATTTCCATGAACAACTAAAGCAATTGTAATGAACGACGTAGTAAATTTATCTGCAATATATAGAAGGGTTTTCTGGTATTTTACTTCCATTTCTTGCATTTTGCCTAAAACCAGAATAGAAAATGAAAACTTCCAGGAACATGTTTTGGCAGAACAGAGAAGACAAACAGAGTAGTACTGACAGCACTGCCTAAAAAAGCCTGTGTTTACAGAATCCAAATCTTTGACAGCTGAATCTTTTCGGCTATCTCTTTGGATTATATACCTAATTATACTGAACAGAGGAGAGCGAGGCAGAGAACTCTAAAAAGAAAAGTGGACAATTTACAAAATACTCTAGATTGGATTCCTTAACTTTTCCAGTTTTTAAACTGATTTAAGATGTCCTGCAGCTATTTTTATCACTTTAACTTAAACCAGTGTTCCTAATGAATCACGGTTTTCCCCTCATGGCCTCTGTTTATTTTGTGTAAATACAGTCCTGGGAACCCCTCTCTGAAGACCATTCCCAGCAGTGACCACCCGAAGTGGTCCCTAGTCATTTGGGCTGGAAACACACATGCAGCAGAATATAAATACCAGCCATGCCATCGTGTCACTCACCAGAAAAGGTAGTGTGATCTCACCATGTGCCTTTTAGGGACAGGCAGAATAACCAACTAAACTGACTTACTGCAGAAAAATCAGAAGAAACTAAAACTTTCCAATACATCAGAAATAAAGCATAATAAAACACATTACGATATTCTGTTACACTAACTACAGGCAAAATTTTAGGTTTTCTGCATGAATAGCTTTTTTCTTCTTACCAGTCCAGTCTTTACCATACGCATCACATTCCACATTTGGACTTTGGCAGATCTGGAGGTCTGGGCAAAGCTAACACACACCTAAGCCAAATGCGAATGAATACAGCTCTTGTGACTCTTCCATAACAATAATTGATAAGTTACATTGTCAGTTGAGCACAAAAACTTCCCAAAAGGCTGTAATAATAAACATATAGAATAAACCCATTGAAACACAAACACATTTTCTTTCCTCCTAAACCTAACATTACAATTTGAAAGACCACAGAATCACCACATCTCTCAGTAGGGCAAAGTTTCAGGGAAAGCTGAGGCTCTGTCTGACATCCTAATGTAACGAAGTCCAAGATAGCAAAGGCAATACTTGGCATGCTCGATGATGCAGTGACCAAAATGTACTACATTTGAAAATAAAAGTCAGGCATGGAGGATGGGGAGGAGTGTTTTCACTGAATTCACTGCATTCAACATCCTCCATCAGTTCGACTGGAACAGACTACTAAGCTACGTTATTCTTGAAGTGGACATTTCCCAAAAATATATAGATTTTCAGGCAGTATCTAGAAGTCTAACTGAGATTCAACACTTTCTATATGGCAAAGTGCATGCACTTAAAAGATAATCTCTACCCCAAGGATCACTAAGTAAGGCAAATTAAAATTAACAGGGGTGCAAAACTGCTAAACGACTTGCCCACAACCAGGCAGAACTGCAGTGCTGGAAGCAGCAGCTGAAGTTTTGATAGCTTACAGAGCATGCACGTGGCTTTTGGCACATACAGAAATCACAAAGTCTCGCTGGAGTCACCGGTACAGAAGTGTGGATCCATCCTTTCTTTCTTTTTCATGTACAAAAGTAAGTTTTTCCTCTGCCCTTTAGATTCCTTTCTCTATACAGCAACAATACATTAAATACATCACAGTTCAATTAAGAGAGACGTTCATATTACTGAAGTAGTTACTACTAATAGCAGTAATCGCTGCTAGTCCTGTTGCTAGTCATTGCCAGTCAAACTAACTCAACGTGGAGCTGAAGACGGCCCTTCCCTTCGTTCAATGCTACCACGTTTAGGCAGCCTCCACGCCACACCAGGAAACCTCACTTCATATATTGCCCTCTTGACAGCCTTAAAGTGACTGAAACGCAACCACTACTGGTCTCACCCAACGCGGCTGCAAAGCGAAGGAAATATCTTGGGGAAAAAAGAATCCTGCTTCAAACACTGTGGAAGAACATATTCATAGGAAGCACACAGCACTGAGAGGAGTCATCTGGGAAGTAAGTGGCTTTGCTGGGCTGAAGCACAATGTCATTCACTCCCACAGTTACACATGCAACTAGGAATGGACAGTGGGTATCACAAGGCTAATTAAAAGATGTCACGCACTTCATCTAGACAGGGTCTGTGCCTCTGAATAGATTTGCTGAGCCACATCAACAGAACATGCTGCAAGCTGGGCTGAAAGCTTTTACTGACGAGAGCCCTGATGTGGCAATTCACCTCCCAGCAAAATTAGGAGCTAGGCAAGCAAGTAATGGGCTTTGGCGTTGGGGAGGGAGAACACGCCAGCGAAGTACCAGAGAGAATCCCAACAGACGCATTTCAACAGCCGGTATTACAAGATGCAGAATGCTCCGCTGTGAAAAGACTCACATTGATTTCCACCAGATTGCACCTAGCTTTTGGAAACTCAAAATTATAGAGAGAAGAATGCCTTACATACGCATTTATTCATTTCCTTTCATTGCCGATTCCTATCACTGCAATTAATTTTCATTACAGTTTCCTTGTTAAGGGTTACAAATTGTCATATACCCCCCCTCCCCCCCCCAAAAGTAGGAATTTAATCCTCCCACAACCATTTCTGTAGAAGTCCGATTGCTTTAGTACTCTGAGTTGTTCACTGTGTGGTCCTAATAGAGTAACTTTCTTGCTGCCAAGACGATTATCCCTCTCCTACTCAGTTATTGGGCTACGTTGAAATCACAGACACTTGGAACAGGCAAACAATGTCAAAAAAACTGTTAACAGTTTCTGTAAATAGCAACCTCAGAAATCCATGTAGTGTTTGAAACACAGATCTTATCCTTAAAAGCTTATTCAGATTAGTCACACCTTTAGAGAAGTTATACTTTCTCGATCCACTGGTTATTGAATGCTACACAGTTCCAGCTCCCAGCATGGCTAATACGTGGCAGTCAATCAAATGATGTGATTGTTTCTCTTGTTTGGCAAAAGGAATCCCGTAGTTTTAACTTAGAGTCAGCTTATCAGTCTTTTTTCAACTAGGATGTCAGACAAGTATTAGGCAGACATAATAGGAACATATTACTTAGACAACTGAGAGAGCTATAGTAGATCAAGTAAACTACAGATTTTTCTAAACTAAAAAACTTAATCAGCTTTTTAAGTTTGGTATGCATAACTCTCTCTATTTAGCATTACTGATGGAAAAAAAAAAATTAAAAAGTCCCACCAAAATCACACTGAATTTGTAAAAAATACTTGAAAAAGAAACATTTAAAAAAATTGAAAATACTTTTTCTAAGCCAGCTTTGACAACTTATGAGGTCATTCTCTGTTTTGCATAACTGTAGATCAAGTTAACTACAGACCAGTAATAACATAGGTTGGATACTTTCATGGACAATGTGTAATGCAATATTCAGCTTCTTAGCAAAAACCTAGTGCTGTATCAAGTGGTCTTAATACATTGCCACAAGGGGATGTTCATTAATCACATGCCAATCAAGGCTGGGAGTAGTTATATATGGCTGAATAAATTATTTTCTGCTAAGTTTTTTCAAGTGAACATTATTTTTTAATTTTCTGTATCTGTCGTGGTTTTGGCCGGATTGGCCAATCAGAACGACAGATGGCCCTCCCCCACCTCTCTCCTCAGAGAGGAGAGGAAGAGATAAGGAGATTTATGAGTTTAGAAAAAAGAACTAAACTACTTTAATGAAAATAATAATAAATAAGGAAATAAGAAATAATAAGAAAATAAAATTTAAAAAAAAGTATACAATATATACAAAACCGTATCCAGCTCCCAGGATGACGATCGCGTCACCAGCAGACACAGGGAAAGTCCCAGACTGGAGTCAGCGACGGACAGGAGCTGAATTCCGGAACGAGAGTCAGGAGTGCTCGGATCGCAATCGAAGGCAGACGAACAGACAGGGTCCTCCTCAGACGTCGGCCATTGAAGAAAACGCGAGCCCGAGCCCCCCCTTGATCCCTTAGCTTTTATACTGAGCGTGATGCAGATGGGATGGAATACCCTGTTGGTCAGTTTTGGGTCACCTGTTCTGTCCGCTCCTCCCTATAGGTGTGATCCCCCTACACTTCTCCGCTTCCAACCCCATAACGGGGCAAACAGCGAAGTTAGCTGACCTTGGTTGTTATAGCAATAAGTATAAGCAAGAGCCTCTGTGCGTACCATTCCTTGGTATAATCAGGTCTTATCACTCTGAGAGTGAACAGTTTCTGAACAATATGCTGTTAATTTCAGACTTTAGTCAGTTAGAAGAGGCCCAGCTAAAAAGTAAAATTACAAATCAGAAAATTGGTTCTGTTTTACCTCAAACCAGGACAATATCACATAGCTTAAGATTAAAAATAAATTACTAGTGTCATACCTGAAATGACTGTTTCTTGAAATAGTCAAAAAATGACACAAGAGAATATGCACAAATGCTGCCTGTAGCACAGAAAGGCCAGTGTCCTTATGGCTCCTCATGAAACACTGGAGGAAAAAACACTCCACTGAAGAACAATATAGAGGAGGAACCTAACTTCAGGTGTTAGGTTTCCTCAAGGAATTTTTCTTTTCTACTGATTACAGAGCAAGCAGAAGAAAAATCAGCCACCCTTGGATAAAGTCAGTTTTCATGAATATTCCTGCCTCAGATTCTACCATCAACTTTTTAAACCCAAACATTTTTATTCTAAGTAGTACACATTGATACGAGGTGTATATATACACAGAATAAAATATGGTACGTACACATAGTATCTTAAACTTAACATTGTGATCATAATTTCAGTTTTTGTGTGTATTGATGTTGCAATTACTTGGTAGGAGTCTTGATAAATAAAGGCTTACTGATACATTTTTCACCCAGAACATCTATTTATAGGTGAGTGGATAAACTAGATTTGAAAGCTTTATTTCCAAGTATTTGCCATCAGATTCTGTCCTGGTTTTTCTTCCACTTTCGGAAGTATTTACTATTCCAGAAATACTGATTTTCGGAGATGAAGTAAGATAGGAGTTTTGTTGGAAGCATCCATACTTCAGAGACAAAAGTCCTATAGAAAGAATAGTCTGACTTTTAATGTCTGTGTCCTCTAATGATTCCGTAGTACTTTAATGCTTGGATATTAACTCCTGTTCTGCTCCCATCAAGGCCTCTATCTATTTCCAGGCTATGAAAAATTGACAAAGTTAGAGACAAGTACAGATGCTTTATCCACTTCTGTGTGAACCAGGAGGAGATCCTGAACTTCCCCTTCATCTGGGAAGTTACATCCTTTTAGGTTAATCTGAAAAGAAACTGGTGGCATACCCAGTTCTTGGAGTGATGCTGAGACAGAGGCAAGTTACTAGAAAGCACACAACCTCATTTACGGAGAACTAAATTTGATCTTGAAAAGTAGATTGCTGGTAACACTTTAAGATCTGAGACAGTTTAGGATACTTTTGATGGAATTTTGACAATCCCATACCCTGACCAAAACCAGATTCTTCTACTTGAGAAAGCTTGAGTCCTTCTGGTACAGAAAAAATTAAGGTGGGGACTGTAGGAGAGAGCGAACCTAACAGCGTCAGTCAGAGCTCTCCACTTCCACTGTCAGTTTTGCCTCACCTCCGCCCATGCAGGGCTCCTTTGCTGGAGGCACTGGCTCGCTACTCCTGCGCTCAGCCAGCCTTCATTCTTCCCCTCCGCCCATGCAGCTCTCCTCCTTCAGGACACTCTGAATTCCACGCAAGCAGGAGACCTCCAACTCTACAGTTTATTCCCCTGATATACTGAAATCCCACAACAATTATCCAAGCATTCAATCTGACCTGCTGCCCTTCCTGTGACTTGATGCTTAACCACGGTGACACTGCAGGAATTTAAAAGGAAAGAGATGAAAAAAAAATTCCAAGGAGTGTGCTGTTGAACCAGTGACTGAAGGAGAAGGGAAAATAAAGATTTAAAAGCTATTTTTTTCAAATCAGAGGTTCAGTTCTGTTAAACCCTTCAGTTAAAGCAAGCTATTGCAGAAATTTGTATTATTGTGCATATGGCAAGACACACACATCAAGGTAATGATACTGCTCTTTAATACAGAGACCCCGCACATTTTCATACTTTTTTCACTTATTTTTGTGAAAAACACTGTTCTCCTCTTGCAGATAGAATAAGACCCTTCACAAAACTTAATAGCCTACCAATGTGGTGTTAATTTTAGCTCTGCTTTTTTCTCCGCCAGTCTCCAATACAGGCAAACTACAGGGCAAATTAGGTAGAGAGTACCACACCAACTGTAACTGAGACTACTACTAACAGAAAGCAATGGCACTCACAAGTTGAGAAGGAAAAGAAAAATTTTATCATTCTTGAATGCACAATGACCACGAGGACTGTACATGTACCATTTTGTGTACTAATGGAACAAAAAAAAGCCAAGGACCTCGCTGAGGGAAGCCAATTTAAGGATTACTCCCGGGACTGCACTTGAAGGGGAAAAAGAAATAAAAATAAATAAATAGAATCAAAGAAGAAACAGACCCACTCATTGCTAAGCACAGTATAAAAACAAGCAAACCTTGCAGAGAGTACTGTGACTATCTTTGTGATCACTAACCAGATGCGACCTTGTCTCATAGGCTGGGGAGAATATCAAATACCAGGAGGTCCTCTTGGGCTCTCTCTCCCATTTGGTAGTTTCCTTTGTTCCTCTCAAGTATTAGGCAAGGAAGAAAATGTTACAATTTACAATCAATACATTTTGTGAGCTCATCGGCAGGAATGAGTGAGCACACGTCATTTTAGAAACACTCCATCACACTATCTTCTTTTTTTGCCTATTTTTAAACTCTGCACTATCCTATTAAGCACAGTGTGTAATCAAAAAGAATTAAGTTTAAAATATTTTCATTACATCAGTACATGAATCATTAATAAAGTGTTTGTTATATAAACGACATTTCATTCATTTTACACCCAACAGTCACAAAGTTGAGGGCTATGCTTTCCGAGCTGTTTCCACATGCTTCTAAACAAGGTGAAGCTGACCTCTGCTCTCTCAGATGAGGGTACAACATAGCAAGTACCTATCAAATACAGTCCACCCACTCCCAAGCATCTTGCCTTCTTTGTTGTATCTCCATCTCTGTGGCAAACTACAACATTTATGGTACTTCAGCATTCAAAGATTCCCAAGGTCCAGTACAACCTTTCATAAAAAACAGTAACTTGATTCTCTTTGAAGGAAAGGAGGCACCAATATCCTCTATGTGTGCAACAACTGTGGAGCAGAAGCTCCTTTCTTCCTCCCAGAAGACCCTGGACCTTTGAGACCACTCTGTACTAACACGGGTTAACCTTCTTTGGGGTCAAGTAACAACAGAGAAATATGAACTGTAAGGACTGGCATTAAGAGCACAGAGAAAGAAAAAAAGAGTGGTTTTGATTTCAAGTAACAGCTCCCCTACAAAATCTGGGAACTTCAAGTGTCCCATGCACTGACAACAGCAAGATCTGACAGAGGACATTATCATCTCAGTAACAGTATCAGTACAAAAAGTCTGAAGAACTTATAAGGCAATTAACTCAGTCACTCAACATTAGATACCCACTTGATACAGCCACATAAGCTTCCCTTCCCAATGAGGTAGAGATAAGCGCACAATTCCTGTGATGCGTTTGGGTACCTTTCAGTCAAGATGCATCACATCATGAAATTGCCAGGTTCGCTGTAATCAAACTCAAGTTTGTTATTTTGCTTCCACAAAGGTAATTCTGAGTAGATGTATAAAGCCTAAATACAACATTATTTAGATGTTTCCAAAAGAAAGCAAAAGAATGCCTGGGCCGCTGGGCCTGACGTCTGCTCTCACTCAGGGATATTACAAACCCATTTAAAGTTTTATGGCATAAACCAAAGAAATCTGGGACTGGGCAGAAGATTCGCTTCTCATTCAGCAGAAAGCAGCTAGATTCAACAGAGACAGCATAAACATTCTAGACACGACATTATTCACTTAAGGCTACTGTCCAGGTAACTTCGCAGTCCAAAGTTACACTCACAAAGGTATATGGCACTCCTAATATGTAACCAAACAGCTGAACTACAAATGCATTCATACCCCTGGTATGATGAAGAATAAATTACCAGAGTACTGCAACCAATGAAACAGTGTAACAAATTACTTGCTTCAGAATTTAAAAGGAAAGAAATAGTCAAATACGTTTTGACTCTAAAGTGGGGTTAAAGAGGGAACATGTAAGTTAAATTTCATTATATTAGGTAACACAGAATATGGCTTGTTCTTAGGCACAAAATGAAACAGTATTTTTAAACCTCTTGATTTCCTTTTATTTAATTAATTTCTAGCATAGTTTTGACAGTTATCACCAACTGATATATGTGTGCAGTGCTGAAACAGGTACATTCAAAACTGCTCATCTGATCTAGGCTATTTTGCCTGTTAACATCCAAAACTTGTCATTGCATATCACTTGTCTTTAAGATGGGACTTCATTCAGTCTCAGAAATAAGCATTCCGCCCTACATCACGGAGTCCTGCGGCAGCAAGCTGCCTCTACTGCTCATGCTTTCTCTCATTAATGGGCATTAAGACCCCCAAATTCACCAGTTGACTCCGGAACATGGCAGGTAACTGGCGTCTGACGGAGACAGGGCTCATCCAGGGAGCTCACTGAAGCCAAGCATGGAAACCGACAGAAAAACCAGATCTTCAGAAATCAGAAGCTCCCACCGTCTCACCCTATTCACTTAACGCTGCTCCAAAAACATCTGAACATCATTATGTTACCTAATGGCAAGGTCTTACAGAAGTTCAGGACAAGTTCCCAACAGAACAAACATTTAACAGAACTATACAGGAAGTAACAGTCTTATAAATGACTTCAAGCATCTTATTTTTCTTAATGAGTTGTTCATCACTTCATGAACCGCAACCGTAATAGATAATACTTAATGACTATAAGACTGGACTTTGATTTTAGACATTGCTCAGTGAATGAACAGACACATAGGGAAGGAAAAAAAGGCACTTAGATGAGAATAACTGTACCATGAAGTTACGGCAGGCAGTTTCACATGCATCTCAACAGTGCTTGTTTCGCATAACGCGGCAGATTATTTCTGGCTGAACTTATCATTGCAGGCAAAAAAGAGTAAAGTTAGCCACAAAATTTCATATATTGAAAGTCTTTAAAGATGGAAAACCAGTGTTTGGCATATCTAGATAGTATATTATCTACACGTTCATTTAATACTTCTTTTGAATGCTATTTCCCTTTAACTATCTTGTTCACTCAATGCATTCATTGCCTGTGATGTCTCTGGAGGGAAAAGCTAAATATTCATTCCATCTGTTTTAAATTCCACATTTGAGAATTTGCAGTAAGCTTAAAACGTCTTTGTTGCCTTATAAATATTTAAAGAGAAAATATCGTTACATTTAAACTCCCAGAATTGCTGTTATTTTACAGTAGTTAAGCTTAAATGTTTGTATGCTAATCTGTTTCGGTCATAAACACAAGATTCTTGGGCATTGTCAGATCACTAATACTTCAAGCACAACTTTAAACAGCACCAAGAAGCTGATACTCAATTCCCACTGTTCCTATGTGGAACAGAAATTGCATTTATTATAATCACCTTCTACTAAATGGTGTGGTTTGACAAACCAAATTTACGGTTAAAGACATTTTAATAGCTGATGCTCAAACTGTCCTGCTGGGTTGGAAAGTGCAGCAGATACATATTATCAGTCACTCCAACTAGCAATAAAGTCAGAGGCTACAAACCTGCCACATACCTAGTAAAAAAACTGTTTCTGATAGCACGTAGTGGCAATGAGATGTCTAATACGTTTTACGGACAGCATTAAAAATTATTTACACCACATAATACAATGCCGTGTGCGTAGAGAAAGCAGATTTGTTCCTGGAGGGATATTACATGCCTTTCAAGCATTGCGAACTGCTGAAGTGAAATTGCTACAAACACCTTTGTGTTAATTCTATTTTACATCTTCAAGATGCACAAACCAAAGCCTTAAGAAAATGGATTACTGAAAAAAGTCAAGTTCCATATATATGTACACGTATATGTATAAAGTCAGATATTCTTATTTTCTCATAATTGCTTATTTTACTGCAAATCTCAAAAGACTACTAGTTTTAATTTTCTTTTTAGATAGTTGAATGAAGAGGCAAGTTGAATACCTCAAATATTTGACCCAAATAAGGACAAACCGTATCTTTTCCTGCTACCAACATACTCAATAGTATTTTATAAACTCAGATTACAAAAGAAAAACCATGTGATGCTAACCTTTAAAAAAGTATTTAAGTTTTTACTACAGACTTTTAAAATATATTTACTCTTCTATAAAACTATTATACCAAAATTTTACACTTAAAACATCTTTTAAAATAAGAGATTATGTAACAAAATATATACTTTTAGCTATTAACACCTACAAATAATACAAATACAAATGAAAATAGCCTTCAAGGAAGGCAACACAATACATTTTACAGGATAAATGAGGAAATGAAGTGGAGAAATGAAAGCCAGCAGTTGATAAGAATTCTAAGAAATAAAAATGAGATTGTGCTAGTAATATATAATGGTCTTGAGAAACTGAATGCCAGAGACTGGTATCAAGACAAAAAAATCCAGCTGAACTATTAAAGGGATGACCATTAATAAACAGACCATAGTTAGATGTGTTAAATTGAAGGAAATCAGATCACAGACTTGAAAATGTCACAGAGTGAGCATGTAACTTCCTCTCCCACTCACAGCATACAAACTGGCAAAGGAGTCCTGTGTTTGTTGAAACATTAGCTACTCCCCAGAAGAAACATCTGTGTACAAAAGGGGCCCCAAAAAATTCAGATAAGTTATGCTTTGTAATGTAGTTGAAGTGGTAGGGGAAAAAAATTCCAAAATTAGTATCACATGAAAAGAATTCATTTTCAAATTTAACTTCTTCCTTATATCTTCATTTGTTTCTCCCCTTCCTCCTTGGTAGCCTGAATAAAATAATAAGTAAAAAATTGCACAACTCTTCTCATGTGTCAAGTCTCTATTCCAAATGTCAAACACTATCCCAAGTATTACAAGTACTGACTAAAGATGTAAACACTGGCATGTTGTTAATTAGGCTTCATGAGGAAATTAGGACGCAAAGAATGGTATCAAGGGAATTGCCCAGACATGGGTTTTAACAATGCTGTTACTGCCCTCCCACAGTAACTTCTGACAAAATTGACTTCATTCCTCTCACAGCGTGCCTTGCCAAGAAACGGATTTGAATAAAGGGCCCTCATTAGCAATAAAAGTTTGGAGGGTGGAAGTGCTGCTTGAACTTTGCATTGCTGAAGTACATGCAAGGAAAAGCACTTTCCCAACTACCAACAGTGTCTGCACAAGCCAGTCCCAGCCTGTCCGTCCTCCTGTGTCAGCTGCTGCTCCTGAGGTCTTAAACAGCAGCAGAAGAATAAACTTGTAGCATCCACGCACTGATACGAAAGCTCAGGATGTCAGCCTTCTCTACAGTTGGGGAGCTCGCAGTGGCCATTCAGACCTTCTCAGCTCTTAGGCAGGCTCTGTAATAGGCTCTGGGAGATGCCATGAGAAGGCTGATAGAACTATGCAGTGAGTATTAATGCTCAAACCTTTTCTACCTGCTCTCTGTTAGCTTCAGAGCAAAACTTAAGGCGCTGGTGATTCTTGAGCGTAGCGGATACAGGGAGGAAAGCATCTAAGAGTTATTCAGGGTTCCTCAGAAATCTCTCTGCTGGTATTCAGAAGACTACCACCCTAGCGGTAGCGTAAAATATTTATGTTTTACTACTGACAGCACCACTAGACCAATCTGAAAATGAAGCATGCCATACCTACTTCAAAAAACTTATGGATCAACAGAATTGTAAACTAAGTTCCTGTAACACTACCTTTATTAAGCCATCTTTAATTCAAGTTCTCAGGCCAGAGTTGTACCTATAATAAGGCATCTAGATTCATTTTACGGAATTTTCATCATAGCGAAGCTCTAAAAATTGAGTTTTAAACAAATAGGCCAATCTACAAACCTCTCTCCATGAGTCAGTAATCTTCAACAGCCAGAGGGTTTATCCACCACGGACCACCCTTCTTGTAACTAATGTAGCTGCTGTGGTGTGCTAAAGGCCAAAAGCAGAACTCAAGATTCATAACATTAAAAAATAATACTGAACCTAGGACACATCATGAAATTATGAAAATACCAAATGTGCCTGGGGAGTGCCTAGAGGGAGACTCGTGATCACTCCTTCAGCTCAGCTACAAAGAGTTAATGGCAGGAATCTGAAGGGCAAGATGTTTAAATCTGTCTCTGATTAATGGGGAGGAGGCACTCCAACACTGTTACATGTAACTCACAGAAGGGAAGAGAATGCTTGAAAACAGTTCTTGGCCAACTGGAAGGTAAAATACATTCACAGTCAGACTCTAAGATGTGTTGATCCACTAGAAAAATCTTACATGAACATGTTTAAGAAAATTCCTGTTCTAGGTACAGGAATAATAATAAAAGTCTTATGAAATATGAGAGTGCCTCATATTCAGTGTGCTCAGAAATCGGAAGCCAAAAGGCACGAACTGGTTCTTCTTCACTTATTTTCTTGATTTGGGGTTTTAAATAGACTAACTTACTATAACAAAGTGTTAACCACTACCGAACACATTTTCCCAAACAGGCAGCAAAGGACTCTGCAGTGCTGGGCACGCTTACACCCACAGACTTGCCCAAAGAGCAGGAGCAGTGAGTGAACACTACAAAGAGCCTGGTTGCTTAAGAACACCTGAACACTACAGGCATTGATCATCGTAAAGTAAAATTCAAATGCAGAAAGCACTGTACATTAAGGTTTCCCCCATCCCAATATTTTTCATTTACGTGAAAAATATTCACACCTTAACCCTACAGGAGTTTTAAATAGATTAACAGAAGCTAATGGCCAGTAAATTAAACAGAAAGGGGAAAAACCCAACTGACTTACACGTTGTAATTGATTGCAAAAGCCCACTAGAGGACAATATACTGGGACAAGTCTGCTGCTCACATCTGAGGCTCCATTTTTCTATCTCCTCTGCCTTCATTCATGTCTTTTCAGGATACACTAGTGATTTTTTTTTTTCCTGAAAAATCCTTTCACATAAAAAAGACCACGCATGCCACCTAATTCTCCATTGTATAAGGACACATTTCAAAGAACTTCTGATTCCTCTGAGTCCCATATTCCTGTTTTCCCTTCAGCGGACAAGAGCTCAGTGGGGATTGCGTCGCTACCGTCACTTAACAACCTGAGCTGCAAACTCCCTTCTGCCCCCTCTCTCTCAGTCTCTCCTGCCTCCTACTCTTGCTGCTTAGTTGTGTCAGCAGAATTACTTTCCACAAAGATGGGGCCATTTATAAAGTGTTAAAGAATGCATTTAACTTTTTCTGATATATGAAGAATTACAAAAATGACTGAAGCTGGCAGGTTTCATAACTAAAAGAGCTACACCCTTTTCCTCCTACTGGTTTTCACCAAAATGATCAGGTTCTGCCTATCAACAAATTGTGTTGTTCAAAAGTACCTACCCTGTACCAAGAGGTGAATGACAGAAGACAACTTCAACACAGCACTTTGGACGCTTTTAACTAGAGAAATCCTTTGCTGTGTCCAGTTTTGGGCTCCCCAGTTCAAGAGAGACAGGGAACTGCTGGAGCGAGTCCAGCGAAGGGCAACAAAGATGATTAAGGGATTGGAGCATCTCCCTTAAGAGGAAAGGCTGAAAGAGCTGGGACTCTTTAGCCTGGAGAAGAGAAGGCTGAGGGGAGACCTTATTAATGTCTACAAGTATCTAAAGGGTGGGTTGAAGGAGGATGGAGCCAGGCTCCTTTCAGTGGTTCCCAGTGACAGGACGAGGGGCAATGGGCACAAGTTAGAACTCAG
Organism: Dromas ardeola; assembly: GCA_013398915.1. Taxonomy (NCBI): domain Eukaryota; kingdom Metazoa; phylum Chordata; class Aves; order Charadriiformes; family Dromadidae; genus Dromas; species Dromas ardeola. The sequence continues at coordinate 145,134 of VYZM01020065.1, forward strand.
GAAGTTCCAATCAAATACACGGAAAAACTTCTTTACGGTGAGGGTGACAGAGCACTGGCACAGGCTGCCCAGGGAGGTTGTGGGGTCCCCTTCTCTGGAGACTTTCAAGACTCATCTGGATGCAGTCCTGAGCAATCCTGCTTTAGCAGGGGAGTTGGACTAGATGATCTCTAGAGGTCCCTTCCAACTCTGAAGATTACGTGATTCCGTGTGTATTCCATCAACACTATGTAGGCACTATTTATATCACATGAGGAAAAGAACTACCTGATGTTAAAGAAAACAGATTCCCACAAAAACAAAACAAAAAAACCCAGTTTGCTTTTTGTCTCTTTTTTCTTTAGCAAACAGACATAAATCAGCAACGGATATGGTCATGGTAGGTAGCTAATCATCTCGTAAGAGATGCCATTCTTTTTATGGCTTACTCCATCGATTTTAACTCAGTGAAAACTGTAAAAGACAAAGTAATCCCAAGCACAACCACAATGAAGGAAAAACAGTTCAGTTGTGTACTTACACGTTTGGATATTTATCTTTTTATCACTACCATTAGTACAAACAGTGCATGTCTCTTGACTAGGCTGAGAGTTCAAATCATAATGAAAGCAAAACAGAACTTGAGAATGTCATTTCAGATAGCCAGCAGAAGAAAACTTTTCTGGTTTTCCCTCCCTTTATGGCTTTCCAAACAAACAAAAAAAATCCTCAGCTTGAATGTTTACATTACATATTATCAAGGGGGAAATGGCTGCATAAACACAGGAAACAGCATAATTGGAGCACAGAACTAATTAAGAAAAAATAGATCCAGAATTCAAGTATACCTATGCTTCATTACATTATTAATGGTAAACTATTCTATTGAGTACTTTGGTAAATGTAGGTATTTTACTATGCTACAACTATCTTTCACTTCTTAAACATTTATCACAAGTATTTTTTTTTTACCAAGAAGAAAAAGTAAACACAACAAAACCAAACCTTCCTGTGCTTGAGGCGGGGGGGGGAATCTTCACTTTAAGAAGCGAAGGAATCTCTCCTGTGGTAGAGTTTGTGTGACTTTTTTCTATTACTTTTAAAAAAATTCGACGCATTAACAGTTACAGAAATTATCTGATTGAGATAAATCTTAGCAAATAAGCAACAAGATTTACTTTACAAAGTCCTTATTATAAACCTTCCCAGACACTTTCACTCTGGCTGTTAGACCTACTTAAGAGTCATCCCAAATCAGTTCCGTATGTTTATTACTTTGTCTCTTTGCTTTTCCAAATCCTGATCTGTAAATTTTGCAGCCAGGCCTCTCTCCCTCACTCTGCAGATGTCAACAAAACTCTTCCAGAGTGGAGGCATCCCGAAGAGGCCTCCTTGTGAGGTCCATTACGATGTAAAGGGAAAGCTGGAAATCAATAAAAGAATAAATAAACACTTAACTAAGCAAAGTAAGAACTTTCTGACTTACTAGGAAAAGTAAAACCGATGTGTTTTAATTAGCACACATTATCCCTTAAGGGATGTTGAGCTCTCAAACTCACCACAGCATTTATTTTAAAAAGCTTTATCTGTCAGAATTACTGAAACTGACTTTAAATATGCTTTCCTCAAAAAAACAGAAATCCAGAATGCGGGTGCCTTCTTCCTAAGCAGAAGCTGGAGACATTAAGGCAGACAGACAAGCTGTTCTTTAGTGACAGACTTCTAAAAGGGATCAAGAGTTTGAATGTCTGAATGTCATCAGCAACTTCCAAGCCCAAAATAAGACAAACACCCAAAAATTTTAACTGAAACAAACAAAAAAACCTAAATGAAAGTTTAACAGCAAAGGATAAAAATATGTTGGCAGAAACGTTTACTAGAGCTGGGATTTTATTTTAAATTTTTCAAATTGCCAGAAATGGTTATATTTGACTTAGTGGTTCCTTTCATTTCCTTTCTTTTAAAAATAACAAAAAAACAGCCAGCTACAGAACTCTCCATTGAAATTTAGGCTCCTAAATACTAAAATCAATCTATTTAGAGCCTCATACAAAATGGTCTTGGGGAAAATGTCATGGCTAACGAAGTTACTCTTAAATTCAACTGGAAAAGCAGATATTCATTACAGGTTGTCCAGCTCCTGGCTGTTTCCCCTTTTCCCCATAATCCCTACCTTGAAAAAGAGAGTGTGTAAGTCTTCTTGAGAAATACACAGTATTCTTAGCCCATTATCACGATGGGCATCTTTGAAATAAGTTACTAAACAATACTTAATGCCAATCTGATTAACCACGGTTCAGGCTAAGAAGGATGCATGGTCACTGAGTAATACAAAATACTTACTCTGTTTCTACATCACATTTTCCAATACTTGGCTCAATCTCAGTTTGTGCCTTAGACACTTCTATTTTCCTTGGCAAAGTATTTCACAATGTAGCTCATCCTGAGGAAGTTTTCCTGACATTCAGCCTAAATTCTCTCCCAATTTCTTCCTGTCAGATGATTGCCTCTTCTTAGCTAGATGATGTAAGCAGCATACACACTTCCCATACAAAGAAACAAAAGTTCTGCTAATAACATACAAATGGAGAAAATTCCCTTTTTTCAGGTAGTCATGCAGAAAAAATGCAAATGAGACCATGTGAAAAAACACTGTACCAGATCCTGAGGTCATTCCTTCATCAGCTCATTGCTTTTACCCTCAACAGGTTCTGAAAATGCCTAAGTAATAGTATGAGGATAAACACACAAACACAGAAGCAGATAAAGGTATATATAGATTATCTATACATATGTTTAGGTATCTACAATCTTTTGACCAATTATTCAAACTTTGTCAATGTTTACAGTAGCATTTAATCAAAAACAATAAATACACTGCATATTTTTTAATATATATATAAAAAAAGTTGGCTTGGTATGAGCTTGAGTCAAAATTTAGAAAGACGTTTTCTGCTTTTAAACTGCTACCAACATTAAAGTATTAATACATTTCTGCTAGTGTGATTTGTTTCACTTATCAGAACACTGAAAACGCTTGTAAAGGATGTACAAACTACTTACATACAGCTACAAAAATACTTTTGACATACTACTAATAGCTTGCATAAGTTACAGTCCGTGTAAATGCACAGACATTTGTCATGACTGTCATTTGACTATAAGTATTACCAACTATCAAAACTTCATTGCTAGTATATGTAGATGCAGAAAACCTATTTAATAATTATGGTAGGGAAAACAGTATTATATTTTAGGTGCTACTAACCCCATCAGTTTTATAAGCCGATTCGGAAATCGGACCTTCCAAATTACAGTAGGTATTGTAATTACATTTTCACAGCTTTGAAGAGACACCATATTCCCAGGATTAATGGTCCAGTAACAGCTTTTGCCATTTTTAGGATACTGCGCTAGACTAATCTTTACTGAAATTTTCTTCTATCAGCTTGGTTGCAAATGTAACTTTTGCTACCACGTTAAAGACAATGACAACTGTATCCTTTAATTATTAAAAAACCCAATAAATCTGGAAACTCTGTTCGATTTGATGATAGTCATTATCATAACAAGTATTATTCTTGGTTTGTAATTTTGGGAACAGACACCCTGGAAACAAATATCTGATTGCAGGCCCATGATATTAATTACTAGCAGGTCTCCCTTAATGGAAGTCCTCACCAGGATCACATAGAAAGTTACTAGTAGTGCCGCTGAAAAAGAAAAATGGGTGCACCTGAATGTATATTTGGTAAACACGTGCCAATCCACAGACACTCCAGAGCTCAGCTGTTAGAAGTGGCTTCTGTCTTTAGAAATGGTCTGAATAAATACCCAAAGTGCTTTACGTGACATCTGTGCTGGTTACCCCATCTAGTTGAAGATGTCCCGGCTCATTGCAGGGGGGTTGGACTAGATGACCTTTCAAAGTCCCTTCCAACCCAAACTATTCTATGAGTCTACAGATTGACTCCCAAACATGGTCGGGTAACAAGCTTTAGAAAGTGACAAAGAAAGGCTCATACACAACTGAGCACAAAGGAAAGCTACGTGGGCCTATGGACTCATCAACCAACTCATTGTTTTTCCCCCTTTGCCTTCTTATTTATTTTGCAACTCCCGTTCATTGAGCCCTGTTTCAAATTAAAAGAGTGATAGCTTGACAGGCAAGGTGAACAGTTCAGACTGTAAGTGATCTTAACTATTGATCTACCTATTCACTTCTTTGGCAGTCCACGCGACCGTTTCTGTGTGAGGTAGAAACGTTTTATCAGTGGCTAAGTGCTGGCTATTGGAACTAAGCGACTATGCAGGCACCAGTTTATTAGCAGTCACATAATACCTGCCTGCTGCTCGCAGTGAGGCTGAGAACTGATTAAGCAGCCAGGGTTGTGCTGTTAGTACAGCTGGCCCTGCAGTCACTATTTGTGACCAATCTGTGCTACCTGCCAGTACGAAAGTGAATTTTCATCTCCACAGACACTGCAGGTCTCCATGGGTCAATTCCAGTAACTGCAAAAATGGGGTTAATAGATACTAACCTCTGCTATCACTATTAGGAATCACTTTGCGTTATACTGCGCAGCTGTTGTCAAATAAAACACTGAGAAAGGCAATCTGATAGTTAAATGCTTTGCTTCTGTGCTGGGTCTAGTTCTTGATACAAGAGCCATGGCAGTGCTGCTCACTATCTCTCCACCAACAAGACCGACCTCCGCCAAAATTATTGTTCAAAAAAAAATTAAAAAAAGGAAAAAGAGCCGGTGCTGAGGAAACTAGTTATTCTAAGAGATGAATGTAATTGCAAGTTGTATTTTTTTTTAACAACTATTTCATGAATGAACATGTCCAGGCATGAAGCCAAAGTCAGCTGAGCTGTTTGTAATGGTACTATGCCCAGGAACTGTTAACTCCGAGATTGGAAGTATGCATCCTTTCAGGAAACAAAAGCACGTGTATGAACATTTAAGATATTTTCTGAAGAGATGTAGGTTAACCAGAGGTTTGAACTACTCAGAGATAAATGAACTTTTATAGGTGCAGGATCCATAGAAAATATTTCACTATGTCCATGTTCTTGACAACATTAACTCGCTGTGTGTACTCGCTCTGGTATCCCAACAAAAATTTAAAGAGTAACTTAGAAATGTGCGCTGTAGCTGTTTGGGATACCGAACACAAGAAAAGGTCATGATGTTCCTTTAAAAACAGATATAATGATAAATAAACTAATATGAAAATACAATATATGAAGTTACAGAAAAAATTAACTGATTTCATGCCATGGAAACACAATTTTATAGCCACATACATATGAAGCTTTACTGATAGCTGACACAGTAAAATGTTTAGAGGTTATTTAAAACTCAAATGCTGAAGAATTATAATTCAGAAGGTTCTGCCAATTGTCAGTGGTGAAAGTTCAAAATGAGCATGCTGGAAACAGCACACAAAATTAAGAAAGGGATGAAGGACACGAGATGACACATGTCATGACAAGACATTTAGAGAAACAGGGCTAAAAGTAGTATCAGATACACGTTTCTTAGTCTTTTTTCTGCTCTCATGCAAATATGACTAACAACATAAATCAATTTAGAAAGCTCTTATTTAGCTTGTAAAAAGATACTGACATAGTGTAAGGGCCAGCTTAGGGGAAGAGAAAGGTCTAGCATGCTTTACTTTAAAGGTGGACTTCTACTGAAGGACAGGTATCCAAAGAAGCAGCTCTCATAATATATTAATCTTTAAGGCTACCAGACTCCCTGGCCCCATCATTCAAAACTTTCCGCAGGACCGTGTGACACGGCTTCCAGATTTCTGCTATAATTTCCTTTTACCGCGAGAAAAATAACCTCTGTCCTTGACCACAACCAGTTGTAAAAGCAGGGCTGCAACAAACATTGCACTGAGCGCTAGATTTGCAGGCATGTATTTTGGCGGTTGTGCTAGCTTAAGCGGAATTTGCTGATCTTGCATTGCTGCTTCATGCTCTCTGACTTCTTCCTTTGCCCTCTGTTGTTGTGATGCTGAAACAGTCTGTGGCAACATGCTTGAAAAATAACCAGCAACAGGTTTTGTTTGTTTTGGTTTGCTTTTAGCCAGGTCAGTTTTCTGAAGTGCGTACACAATAAACTGGCACTGCTGCCAAAAACCAGACAGGACTGTTTCAGTCTCAGTTTAAAGTAAAAGCACTTGCTCAGGGAGAGGCATTTAGAGAAAGTTTGTCAAAGTAATAGTAATTTGAGCTTCTGCAGACATTTGAAAGGGATTAAAAAAACCACAACAACCTAAGTGTTCTGCAAACCTTAAGACAACATGGTAATGAGAACACTTCAAATAAAATATCTTTGTATGTAACCCAGCTATGGGCACATGCAGATTACACAGATTGCCCAAGGGAGAATATCAAGCTGCCTTCACTTTAAAAAACATAATTTACTTGCTTTCTTGCTAAAAGGTGTGATTTTTTTTGTTTTTTTTTTTGTTTGTTTGGTTGGTTGGTTGGTTGTTGGTGTTTGATTGTTTTAAATAAAGGCATCTTTGTTTTTACATACCCTTTAGTACACAAAGTGCTGACCTTACCCATTTCAAATCACATTTCCCAGGATACTGAATAAGAACAAGAAATATAGGCGTTTCAAACTATTCTGGAGATCAGACTAAGTGAAGAAAAATTCTAAAATATGTTTGTAGAAATGAAGTACCTTTTCTCATACTACTGGGAGAAGTGCAGATAAATTCAGAATCCATTAAAAAA